>BQKZ01001870.1:21535-31875 GCA_036244855.1 Temnopleurus reevesii | reverse complement strand
GAAGATGGAATGGGTGACGAGTGAGAAATATAGGGAAAACCTTTATTGACGTGGAAAGCATGTGGACTGATTATGATGGCCAAGAAAAGAATTGGGCTGGAATGGAAACAAAAAATGTGTAAATAAATCATGACACAAAAATTAGATCTTAGAACTGTATATCAATGAACATAGGGGAACATGATCAATTTCCGTCTTGGTTAAAATCGATTGAAAATGAACCTTGTAGGAACAGGAAAAATTTAAAGAAGAAACATCGAAGATGAGGTCAACAGCAAATTCCTCTTGAGTGGGTCAATGTTTTTAACAAAGGACACTCTGCGGTTTTTCATTCATTTTCTTGGGCCAGCTTCTGAATGAATTATTGATTTGTTTCTACGAGCGGAAGAAAACGATTTCAACTTCAAGAGTCCCCAGTGAAAATATTTCCTTTGCTGTGTGATCAATATACACTTATTCATTGAAGTTATTTTAAGTGGTGCACAAACGGGAGTTATTCCGGGTGCCGAGGGGTTGGTGCATGCCCCGTAGAATTTGGGTAAATACATATTAAAAAAAATATCCCCATCATCTCGAGTCATCACATGTTTCCCAGTGTCTAGAGAATGTAAAAGCCGCGTCATTAAACACTGCCAGATCCCTCTAAGGACAAGGTTGTAACAATGTATTGCAGCTCCCTAGACTGCTCTGCCCGCACCCACATTCTGCAGAGCTATCAGTGTACCCTCACTCCCACAGCATGTTCGCTTTGCATCCCCCGTCCGCTAACTTAATCTGTTCACACTATGCCAGTTGATCCATGGCATGTATAGTATACATGTAGTATAGTATTTATTTTCCGATTCAAATAAAAAGAAACAAAACAAAATTAATTATACAAATACTTACAGATATACATGATAAAACAAAAAGATGATTCGGCTGGATATCCCATTCAGCAGTGCCAGACACGACACTACTGGTATTCCATGGGATCCAGGTGAAACATAAAAGAAGAGGTAGAAGAAGAAGAAGAAGAAGAAGAAGAAGAAGAAGAAGAAGAAGAAAGAGAAGAAGTAGAAGAACTACGTTAGAATACATTGACAAACAAACAAGATAACAGTAAAAGAAACAATATAATCGAATTACAGAAATTGCAGAAATTATTCTAAGCGGCATGTGATTGCTGTATCTTGAGTGAACAATATAATGAAGAAAAGAGACACCAAATTCCTTGTCAGCTCCACAGCATAAAGAAATACACAACTTTTTTTCTTTTCTTTAAAGAGTTTTGCTTGTAATAAAGTTTTAAAACTACATTTCATCCGTCGTTCAATTACCAAAAGGTATATACGAAAACGGTTTCGTTACAAGCAGCTAACCCATCGACTACTAAATTATGTTATTCCCATATACTTTGTGCAGGGATAGTAGGTGCCTATAGTCAAGTAGAATCCCAGCAGGACCGTGACAAATTATGATAACGCTGGTTTATTGGTGAATATGATAGTCTAGAGGGTAATAAACACAAATCCAGTGAGTGCCATTTGGGCACCCTTGGGGAAATTCTTTTATTGGAATTTTAAAATTTTACGGAGGCACTAAGGTGACAGACATATATTAGATTGTTTCGCTGCAACAGCAGCACTCCTTTTGAATCCCATTTTCGGTGTCACTTTAGGGCCTCCGTAATTTGTCGATATCCACTAATTACGAAAAATGAAAATGTAATCTTTTCATGCATTCTCAATGCTATATCTCAAAAGGATATGATGTGACCCTCAATTTACGTCATATGGTCCGATATTATTAAATCACCAGCTTGCTCGTGTTTAACTTTTTTTTTTATTTGAAGGTATAGCACCGAGAATTCATAAAAAAAATTGACGTTTTCGTTTTTCGCCATTTGTAGATATCGACACACACATCAACATCTTTTCTCTCTTCCTATAATTTTCCCTCCTACTTTCCATACATTCCATACTCTCTCTCTCTCTCTCTCTCTCTCTCTCTCTCTCTAGATCTCTCTCCAACAATTCACCTAACATCTCCCATACTCAACAAATGAATGAATCAATCGACCAATCATTCACTCACTCCATCCATCAATGAAATTAATCAATCTATCAATCAATCAATCACTAATAAAGTAAACGATAAATCAGTCAATCAATCAATCAATCAATCAATCAATCACTAACTAATAAAGTAAACAATCAATCAATCAGTCAATAAATCAATCAATCACTAACTAATAAAGTAAACAATCAATCAATCAATCAATCAATCGATCACCCAATCACTCACTCATTTCACTAATCAAATCTATCAATCGACAAATCAAGCAGTCAATCGATCAACAAAGTAAATGATCAATCAATCAATCAATCAATCAATCAATCAATCACCCACTCAATGAATTACTCAATTAACCAATCAACCAATCTGTCAATCTATATATTAACCAATCACTCACTAATTCACTCAATCAAAAACGAACCAAATGATAATTAAACCAATAATTCACTCAATGAATTGGTCAACTAACCCATACACGACCACTGTAATCAAACTGATAAAAATACTTAAAATGTGCAATGGGCTTATCAATCAATCAATCAATCAATCAGGCAACCAGGCAACCATTCTATCATTTGATTAATATCTTAGCTGTGGCAATGAATTTTTAAATGATTCTGGGTTGTATTCCCATCGGTTCCATAAAGCTGTTCGAAGAGGTACACACAATTCTGCACACGACTGGTGACCCTTTCCTGCAACCAATCATCCCCCATATCACTGAAGTAGCAACTGAGGAAGGGTCATGTATTCTCATTGGTTCCATAAAGCTGTTCGAAGAGGTACCCACAATTCTGCACACGACTGGTGACCCTTTCTGGCAACCAATTATCCCCCATATCACTGAGGTAGCAACTGAGGAAGGGTCACCAGTCAAAGAGTCGCGCATACCTATAACCCACCCCCCAAATAAAAATGTTTGGATGCCCCTCAAATGCTGAACACAATTCACAAAATAAAGGCTTAGAAGGGAGTAGAAAATAACCAAATATTATCTGAAAATGACTTTCCAGGTTGTATTCCAAAGGTTTATTTAAACTTTTGCTGATATTCTTTAAGGGCATCCGAACAATTTTTTAAAGATGCCCTACAAGCAGCTTTACGAAGAAAAAAATTGATTAAGAGATGCCAATGACAGGGTTACCACAACAGGAATTTACCACAAATTTCATAATTCATAACTCTTGAACGAATGATTGTCCAAATTTGTTATAATTTTCAGCCTGATGATTTTTTTTATTCACTCAAAATACACTTATGCCAGTGTGAGATTGATAATCATTAGCACCTCCTTATATGTGCAAATCATACGTCAGAACTGAAAAATCAACCAACCAAAACATTCATACAAAATGTAAGTAAAGTAGTTCAAGTTTTAAAGGATATTCTTTATTCAAAGTACACTGAGATTTTATAATAAACAATGTAGAAACAACAGAGTACAAAATTAAAATTTTAGTCGTTCATATAGATACAGGTAACTCTGCCCAAATCGAATCTGTTGGGACCACACAAATCTGTTCGACTTATGAGAATTTTGACTTCGAAGAGGCTAATAACACTGGTTTTGTATGATTTAGGCAATTATTCGACTTAGACAAGTTCGACTTAGGCAGAGTTGACTGTAATTCGAGTGACGTCAAAACACAGAACATTAGTAATGAACAAATATTTTCAGCTATAACACCTGACAGAATTCAAAGAAAACGTATTGAATTGATGTCAAAAAATCGCCACCAGGTAGTATTGAAGTGTTTAACATCTTATCAAACAAATTAATATCAACCATTTTAAGCTAGCACCGTACATTGGTAATAATAACTTGGTGAAAATGAAGTCAAATATACAAATCAACACTGTGACCTTGCCACTTATTGAAAACAGGTATTCTTCAAGTTACATCACTCGCGTAGTTAATACAACTTTCATATAGCCGTCTGTATATGTGTACATAATTCACCAGTTTCCTATCACAGAAAATGAAACAACCTAATTATAAAATTATAGCACATGTGATGCCAGGACACAGGCCCCCTTTGAATTTTCATTCATTTTTTTTAAACCCATGACAACAGGCAACAGGGCATACTTAAATATCACTTGGTTAGCATATGTATACACATGTTGAATTGAAGGTGGTAACTGGAAATATTTGCACAAATATGAAGTTTGTTTAATACAGAAATTCATACCAACTCATCCAACATCACATTTTGCTGTAGATCAACAAAATAAGCAGGTTTACCGGGTACTAATATGCAAATTCTATGCATGCTTTATACACAAAGGTTGTTCTGCATGACCCAAAAGCTTGCCCGAGGCTTGCCTGACATAGCAACAAGTAATGTATGCAAACTGGATTCCAAGTATTGTTGTCTTCTTGTTATCAACTAGTTTGAAGAATACCAATATGTTTGTCAGCAAAAAAATGCACATAAATTTTGATATATTAGTAAATCTGCCTATTGCACACGACTTTCACTTAACACAGAAACACAAAAATTGTTATACAAATATAATTCAGCCTGTAAATTTCCTCTGCTTAATATAGATTCAAACCCTCTAAAATTTGCATGATATCAAAATGTAAATCACCAAATAGCTGAAACAAATAATATGTAACAACGTATAAAAACAATGCTATTACCCTTTCTCACATGAGAATAAGTTCGGTGCAGCTATTTAGTGATTCGCATTTTAATTTTCATCTTCAAGAATATTCCGGGTAGAAGCAAAACCATGCGACTAAGCAAAGGGACAAACTCTTTTTTTGACAAATAAAAATGACTCCACTGAAACATTCAAAATGGCTAGACACACACAAAATAAAATTTCCTCCCGTCTTCTTCTGCAGAAATAAGAGTTGTCACATAATAATAATAATAATAATAGAAACATAATAGATGTAACATGATGAACAGGCAGGGTTCTTTATTTTGAAGTATTTGCAATAGCTAGACACACACACAAAAGAAAATTTCCTCCCGTCTTATCCTGCAGAAATAACATTCACAGGATGAATAGGGAGGGTTCTTTTTTTTTTGTGTGTGTATCTAGCTTTAGAATGCCTGAATAAAAGTTGTCTACTTTGTCCAAAATCCTTTGTCTCGTCTGCTCACAGTGATGGGAGGGTTACGAAATGATGCTCTTTTTATGCATTCTCTATACACAAAGGCTGTTCTTGACTACCCAAAAGCTTGCCTACGAGTTGCCCAACATTGCAACAGGTAATGTTTCAAACAGAGGCTGATTGCTCGAAATTGTCTTATCTATCCTCTTCATGCTCAGGCGTCTTAAGTTCTTAGGTCACCCTCTTAACATAGTCGTATCAATGCTAATGTCTATGTTACGAGGGTGGCACAAGAAGTCAAGACGTCTTAGCAAGAATAGGATAGCTAAGACCATTTCGAGCAATTGGACCCTGGATTCCAAGTATTGTACAATCTTACCGGTCTCTAAGGAATACCACTATACAATGGTCGTTAGCAAGAAACATGCCTGAATTTCGATTGATTATTAAACATGCTTATTCCGAATTCTTAGCGTACCTGTTATTTTTACAAAAATATGGACGATGAGATCACAGTAGGATAACCATCTTTATCGATTGTCCTGCCCTTTTGTAGTGATAGCAGGTAGCAAAGTATTCTGACTTGCAAAATTATGCATTAACACTCACAATTTGCCTCAAACATTTCAATGCCATTTTAAAGGGAATTAGCCCTTGATAATTTACCAACTTACAATATTTATATGAATTTCAATCTGTATAAAATTTTCATGAAGGTTTGGCAGAAAGTTGCATTTTTTTAAGTTTATGAATTTGGCAGCTGAAGAAGTGACACGGCTTGGTCAACATTTTCAGGATTATGCATGAGTTATCACGTTTTTTACTTTTCATTTTTTAGTGCCAAATGAAGAAGCACATCTCGTAGATGTTTTTAGACATACTCAAAACACTACTTATATCATCAACTTATTGAGAAGGACAGCTAAAAACAAGCAGGCCTAGATTTGAAATTAATCATTGTCAAATGAAGAAGAAGATCTCATAAATGAATCTCAGACATAACGAAAAACTACTTTTATCATCATCTTTATATATTGAGTAGGACTGTAAAAAAAAACAGGCCTGGATTTGAAGTTTGAAATTTAATTTTTTCATTTTTCATTATCAAATGAAGAAGAAGATCTCATAAATGTTCTCTGACCTACGCAGTCATCTGGGGGACCGTGCCAGCCTGCGCTGGCTGCCCCTCTTCCTTACCCATCGCTTCCCCACCTGCTCTCTCCGTTCTGTGTTCCCCTCCATGTTCGCCCTAACCACTCTACTCCTTTCCAGCGGACAAGGCTTCCATTGCTGGCCCAACGGCTGCTCGAGGAAGATCTTGTCCCCGGGGATATCAGCGGCTTTGATAGCCATTTTCATTTTGACCGGATGGTGGAATCCCTGGCAAGGGCGGGTGATTTGCCTCCTGGCAATTTTAAGACACCCAAAGTCAAGCTTGTCGGGGATCGCTAACTTTTGCGATCCCGAGAATTTTTCTGCAGTGTTTGGGTACCTCCAGTTACTCTCACACTTCCATTTGGCTGTGGGCGTGCACCCAAAGTGGGTACCCCGGCTTACCCCTGAGTCGGAGGTGTTGCTTGAACGCCTGTTGGACTGCCCTTGAGTCTGCGCTATCAGCGAGCTCGGGGTAGACTACTTTGGTACCCCCCAATCTAGTTGGCCGGGCCAGTGGGCCTTTGTCCAAAGGATCCTCTCCCGGGGCTGCCGGGGGAAGGTGCTCGTAGTAATGTATATCTGAGGCCGGCCCGGAGGGACCCTTATGGTCACAATCTACACCCCAAGTTTCTCCACCTGCTTGGTCAATATTGTGGGCCATTTCAGCCCATTCACCTTCACAATTTTACCGGTGATGTCAACGAGTTGAACCGCTGGCGCCGCAGATTCCAAAATGTTTATTTTGGAGTTTCGGGCCTGGCTGTCCATTTTGGCGAAAGCCAATACAAGATGATTCGGGCTAAATCCGGGTGAGAGGCTCTTGCTGGAGACTGACTCCCCACACTTGCCTGTCTTCTCCAGCAACCCTGTCAACACTCCTTACTTCTTGGAGGATGTTGTCCAGTTAGTCTCCCGTACTAGGGGAGAGACTTTCAGGTTTGTCATGAATAGCACCACCCAGAATGGTCGTCGACTTTACTCGGGGTTTGGGAGTTATGTTATCCCCTAGGAGTACCCCCCCCACTTCCGATACTTCCTCCCCCCTCTCGATCGGCCCCCGGCTATTGTCTGGGAGGGATCTACCCTTTTGAACTCTCAATGACCTTTGTTACCCTCGCGAGTCAGCCAACGGCTGCTCTATAAAGCTATTGTTTCTCGGGAATATTTCAATATTAGTGTTAAATAAGTCTATTAGTGTTAAATCTACTTGATTGCTTCCTAGCCGTTTCTTACCGGATCTAAGGAAAGGAAGGTACCCAGGTTAAGCCCATGGCTCTTCCCTGTGCGGCGAAAGCAGAGGCTAGGTTAATTGTCTGTGAAACTAGGATTTGGAAGTAATTACTTATATAAGTAATTCTTAATACCGTGCGCTGTCCGCCCTCGATCCTCCCTTTTTTCTCCGTCATCGCAAACTAACACTAATGCATGCTTTCAGAATCTCGCTGCCCGCCGGCGGGGGAATCCATATTAACCCAAACGATACTGATATTCTTGTTGATGCTCCGCGTTCAGGCCTTGAGCATCAGGTTTTGTGAAATTGCTGCCTTTATTTGCCTTTCCTATCGTCGGTGCAACACAACCATCTGGTGAAACTGTTTCTGCGCGAATCAAACTATTCACCCGGGTAGTGTTGACCAGGAAACATTTGTGAAACACTACGTTTAGAAAACGGGAGAAGGAAAGAGAAAGTTGTCATTCCACCCCTGCAAAAGAAATCCAAAGCAAAGGAAATTCGATAGGGTGTGGGAGACTGGAGTATTTATTTTTTTCAATGACGGCAAGAAATATTGGCCTTGGTAATTTCGATAGGAAAGCACCCCTATCACCGTTGGTTGATATGAAGTGTAAAGTTATGAAGTTATTTACCTGCTAATCTTTACTATCTTTTTTATATGAAGTGTAAAGTAAAGAGATAAGGTTGATATCAAGTTATAAAGTTATTTACCTGCTAATCTTCACTGTCTTTTCTGAATAAAAATGTACTTTATGTTCAGCCCCTCATCCAAGTGACTGGGGTGGGACACCCATTATACGCTTAGGATCTGACTCTGGTCCACTTTCGGTTGCTAATTGAGCAGGAAAGCTCCTTATCTTGTTTCTGAAAACTATTACTTAATTTTGATCCTTACTGGGTCTTCGGCCAAAGGTTTAGGCCTTATTACAATGCTGCCTGAACATATTAGGGTCCTTATCAGTTCTCTATGTCTTTTATATATATGTATTCATTCTCATGCGAAGACAGCATGATATTCTTTTGGGGTTTGCTTTAGAAAAGGAAAGAAAAAAAAAAGAGAGTTTCTTTTGGGGTTTGCTTTAGAAAAAGAATCGAAAAAAAAGAGAGAGTTTCTATTGGGGTTTGCTTTAGAAAAAGAAAGAAAAAACTAGACATTTAATTCGTCACGTAGACGAATTAGGTGATCTGTCCTTATTGTTATTGTTTAAAATCATAGCTATGATGAAGAAAAAAAGAATCACGACCTTCATGTTAAGAAAATTACGATTTTGCCCATTTTTAATACACGCAGGATTTCTCCATCGGATATTATACGCAGATCAGGACTGGGATTCTCGTGTCGTACATTGTGCAGAAAATGTCGATATGATCCCGACGTCTGATTAAAAAATAAATGGCACATTTACAATAAGGAATATTCTCAGCTACAACATACTAAAAGCTGGGCGAAAATCGACCAAGAATAAAGGAGCTGCTGCTGTTAAAGCGAAAGAAGGTAGAATCCGGGTATTACCAAGATTCGTTTCTCACAGACTCTGTGTAAAACAGCAGAAATTGACATGTTTATTTTCATCGTAGAAATATACCATGTTGCCGTTGCCAAAATGAATGTCGGTTATTCATGTTTATAAATCTAGTTAACAAATCTCATAAGTTGTGGACAATTGAAGAGTTAGAGAGAAAATGATGAATTTCTTATGATTTAAAAAGTAATGGAAATAATGCCTAAATCTGTAGAGTATTTTGTAAATTTGGTGACATTGGTGATGAGATAATGGTTGTTGACCATTTATCTTTTATATTTGAATAAGAGTTAATACGTAGTACAAAGGAATGACTCAGAATGTTCAGATTTTAAAGGAATTTAACAAAGTAAACATTTTTATATTTCCATATTCTTTTTAGACTTTTCATATAATAAAACAGTTGATTTTCATAATATTTAATCATTTTAATTAACAGATTATCATGTTAATAAAAATTGGCAAGTGGTCTATAATGATGTTCACTATTTTCATTATTTTGTGAATAAAAAAATCATATTTTTCACAATATCTGATCATTTTTTTTTTGAACTTTTTTTGTTTTGTTTATCTAATTCATGTTTTAATGTTGAATAATAAGTTTTGTCTGGTCTTTTTGTTTAGTTTTTATCCAATTGGATTTTGCTTTGTCTCATTGTTTTTTTAAGGGTCACGGCTTTCAACTGAGGTATTTTCAATTCAATAACAAACTAATATTGGATCTAAATATTTATTGCCATTAATATAATAATTGATATCAAAAATATATATTTTCCAAGACATTTTCTCCATCCAACTTTTGTAAAGTGCTTCACACGAATTCTCAAGTGAAAGAAACATAAGGAAAACAACATGTGGAGATTGGAAACTTGACTTGATTGAGCAAAATCAATTTAATTGTTTGATTCCGTGCTTCCAGTCTTTACAATTTAGCTGATAAAACACATACAAGAAATATGCAGTTGGCCACCGTAATATTTGTACGTTTGATTGTAGCAAAGGCCCCTGCTCATATAATGGTATCGTCTACTTGACGGGGGAGAAAGCGAGAAGTAGTGAACACTGACAGTCCTTGTCCGGGGCAGTGCCCGGCCGTGTATGATGAATGCCGAGGTCTCTCGATTTTCCTCAAGTTGCAGCTATCTGGCATGACATTTCATAATAAGCTGAAATGAAAATTTTCTTTTGTTGTCTCACATTATCTTTTTTTTTTTTTTTTTAAAACGTTGTGTTTTCTTTTCTCTTTTGACGCTCTGTTTGTTTAAAATTCTATATTTTGAATGTTTTTCTCCCGCAATTT
>BQKZ01001870.1:0-11215 GCA_036244855.1 Temnopleurus reevesii | reverse complement strand
GGAAAGAGAACGTGGAATTCCATTCCTCAACCTTCCAACGACATGCAGAGAGTCACCAAGCTATGCTAAAGCATTCTGCTCAGAGCATTGCATTGTGGCGGAGGCAAATGGCATTCCAACCTGGTTACGCCCCTTTATAGGTTTAAGTCTTAAGAAATCTAATGCACCAGCACGTGAAATTGAACAGAACCAGGGAGTCGATGTTGTTAACGAAGAACGGGCTGTTCCGTTGGGACGAGTCAAGGGACCAATTACCTCCTTACCAAACACGTGATTGAAATGAGGACGGTAGCGGTAAGATGCGCTGTTAACGAGGACTCTCCCCCGACAAAGAAAATAATGACTGCGCTCGAACAGAGGCAGGTTCATCCTCAGTAGAGGTCTCAAATGATATTATGGCTTTCATTAAGTATCTAATGGCCCAGAGCGGGTGGTCGCCCTCAATAGTAATGGATCTCAGATCTAATCAACTCATCCTACATTATGTTCATAACATTTTTTATTCCAATGTTAACCATTATTTTTCAATTAAATTTTACTCGCACTTCCAAGTATTCACGAGCACTAGAAATGGACGGTTTAATTTTGTAGTTCCTAAACGAAAAAGTCAACTGGAATTGCTTTTACTATATAAGATAATAACTTCTTAAACACAGTACATTCTTATAGGGCTTTTCTCCTGTGTGGATTCTCATATATGCTTTGAGATTCTCCTTATGTGAGAAACATTGGTTATGTACACATGAACATTCATAGGGGATTTCTCCTATGTGAGATGTCCCTTTAGTGCAAGATTTCTATTACTCGCATTCCATTCAGAGGGTTTTCTCCAGTGCAGATTCTCACCAGGTGTGACATTTCATTTATATTGTAAAAAACTTTCTGCTACATAATCATTAGGGCTTTTCTCCTGTGTGAATTCTCATATTCACTTTGAGATGTCAATCATATAACTAAGGCAAACTTTCTGCTACATGATTAATAGGGCCTTTCCCCTGTGTGAATTCTCATATTCATTTTGAGATGTCCATTTTATAAGGCAAGATTTGTATTACACACATTACATGTGTGGATTCTCATATGCTTTGAGATTCTCCTTATGTGAGAAACATCGGTTACACATGAACATTCATAGGGGATTTCTCCTATGTGAGATGTCCCCTTAATGCAAGTTTTCTATTACACGCATTCCATTCAGAGTTGTTTCTCCAGTGCAGATTCTCACAAGGTGTGACATTTCATTTATATTGTAAAAACCTTCATGATCAATAGGGCTTTTCCCCTGTGTGAATTCTCATATTCACTTTGAGATGTCCATTATATAAGGCAAACTTTCTTCTACATGATCAATAGGGCTTTTCCCCTGTGTGAATTCTCATATTCACTTGGCGATGTCCATTATATAATAAAGGCAAACTTTCTGCTACATCATCAATAGGGCTTTTCCCCTGTGTGAATTCTCATATTCACTTTGAGATGTCCATTATATAAGGCAAACCTTCTGCTACATAATGAATAGGGCTTTTCCCCTGTGTGAATTCTCATATTCACTTTGCGATGTCCATTATATAATAAAGGCAAACTTTCTGCTACATAATCAATAGGGCTTTTCCCCTGTGTGAATTCTCATATTTACTTTGAGATGTCCATTATATAAGGCAAGAACACACTCATTACATGTATGGGGCTTCTCCTGTGTGGATTTTCTTGTGGTGTAAGCTCTCCTTTTTGTGAATGCTGTTTGTTGCAGAAGAGCAAGATATCCTCAGAAGTATTGAATTAGAAATTGCAATTCTAACAAGCTGGCTCCAACCTGGAAATTGCTTCTCCCTCTCCCACAAAGTTCCATTTGACTACAACCTTTTCCCCAGGCAACTACGTACCATGGGTAACTTGGAATTATTCCAGATTTCTAAGACCGGGCAGAAGCAGGAAGACCACGCCCCGTGAAAATCGCTACCTTCTGCATCTGGTTCGTATGACCCAATTAGATTCAGCACAAACTTTGGCAGCTCACTGAAGCGACAGAATTGGAAGCAGAATCTCAAAGAGAACAACCCATACATGCCTGTACTCTAATCTCAATGCCCACATTTCCAGGAGAAATATTCTGATATCTACAGTAGCGTCAATCGCCTAAGACGCATCAGGTGGGGATTGGACTTTGGCGAACAATTGGAGGCATTTTGTCTTTTCCGACAAGAGCCGGTTTTGTCTCTCTTCGAATAACGGAAGAGCGAGCCAGAGTCTCGCGTGAACCTAACACCTCTTAGGACCGAAGGGACCTCAAGTATTTTCCTCTTTTTTTAGAATGCTTTGGCCTTTAGCATGAATATTTCACCAGCACATCTGAACCAAGCAAATGCTAGAAGAGTGAGAAACTATGCTCTGGTGAATCTACTGCAGGCATCGAAGAAACCAAAAGAACAGAAGGTGGTATGCGACATGGTCGGATGTAAGAGACAAAAGCCACCAGCGGACTGGATTTCTTGTGACGTCTATATTTTCCTTTGTTTTTGGAATGCTTTGGCCTTGGGCATGAATATTTCACTAGCACATCTTAACCAAGCAAATGCTAGAAGAGTGAGAAACTATGCTCTGGTGAATCTATTGCAGGCAGCAAAGAACCCAAAAGAACAGAAGGTGGTATGTGACATGGCAGGATGCAAGATACCAAAGCCATCAGCGGACTGGATTTCTTGTGACGTCTGTATTTTCATCTGTTTTAGAAGAAAAAAATGCCAATTATTCTGAAAATGTTCACTTTTTGTTTTTTCATTCCATCTAGTCTAGTGATATGTAAACTTGCTAAATCCTGAGTTTTATATAAAAAAAAAAACCACTATAAATACTCTTAGTACTTAATTAAATAGTGCATATTAATTAGATTTTGTGGCCTAAAAGACAAGAAATTAGAGGAATCTTTGAAATCCTATAATTTCCTTATTTTCAAATGATTTTTTTTGAGTGAACTATCAATCAAAAGAGCTTTTCAAGCTTGATCCAATGCAAATCTGTTTGCTGTCATCTGTTCTTGAGCTATACCCCTAGTCTGCATTCTTCTTCAGTGAGTCACTATCTGCTACCAATCCAATCATATTCTACTGCAAACATGCCTCGTAAAGGACAAAAACTGCCCAGAAAAAGGAAGGGATTCCATGGAACAAGGTGGGCAGATATGAGGAGAGCCCAGGTGGAGGANGTGTAAGCTCTCCTTTTTGTGAATGCTGTTTGTTGCAGAAGAGCAAGATATCCTCAGAAGTATTGAATTAGAAATTGCAATTCTAACAAGCTGGCTCCAACCTGGAAATTGCTTCTCCCTCTCCCACAAAGTTCCATTTGACTACAACCTTTTCCCCAGGCAACTACGTACCATGGGTAACTTGGAATTATTCCAGATTTCTAAGACCGGGCAGAAGCAGGAAGACCACGCCCCGTGAAAATCGCTACCTTCTGCATCTGGTTCGTATGACCCAATTAGATTCAGCACAAACTTTGGCAGCTCACTGAAGCGACAGAATTGGAAGCAGAATCTCAAAGAGAACAACCCATACATGCCTGTACTCTAATCTCAATGCCCACATTTCCAGGAGAAATATTCTGATATCTACAGTAGCGTCAATCGCCTAAGACGCATCAGGTGGGGATTGGACTTTGGCGAACAATTGGAGGCATTTTGTCTTTTCCGACAAGAGCCGGTTTTGTCTCTCTTCGAATAACGGAAGAGCGAGCCAGAGTCTCGCGTGAACCTAACACCTCTTAGGACCGAAGGGACCTCAAGTATTTTCCTCTTTTTTTAGAATGCTTTGGCCTTTAGCATGAATATTTCACCAGCACATCTGAACCAAGCAAATGCTAGAAGAGTGAGAAACTATGCTCTGGTGAATCTACTGCAGGCATCGAAGAAACCAAAAGAACAGAAGGTGGTATGCGACATGGTCGGATGTAAGAGACAAAAGCCACCAGCGGACTGGATTTCTTGTGACGTCTATATTTTCCTTTGTTTTTGGAATGCTTTGGCCTTGGGCATGAATATTTCACTAGCACATCTTAACCAAGCAAATGCTAGAAGAGTGAGAAACTATGCTCTGGTGAATCTATTGCAGGCAGCAAAGAACCCAAAAGAACAGAAGGTGGTATGTGACATGGCAGGATGCAAGATACCAAAGCCATCAGCGGACTGGATTTCTTGTGACGTCTGTATTTTCATCTGTTTTAGAAGAAAAAAATGCCAATTATTCTGAAAATGTTCACTTTTTGTTTTTTCATTCCATCTAGTCTAGTGATATGTAAACTTGCTAAATCCTGAGTTTTATATAAAAAAAAAAACCACTATAAATACTCTTAGTACTTAATTAAATAGTGCATATTAATTAGATTTTGTGGCCTAAAAGACAAGAAATTAGAGGAATCTTTGAAATCCTATAATTTCCTTATTTTCAAATGATTTTTTTTGAGTGAACTATCAATCAAAAGAGCTTTTCAAGCTTGATCCAATGCAAATCTGTTTGCTGTCATCTGTTCTTGAGCTATACCCCTAGTCTGCATTCTTCTTCAGTGAGTCACTATCTGCTACCAATCCAATCATATTCTACTGCAAACATGCCTCGTAAAGGACAAAAACTGCCCAGAAAAAGGAAGGGATTCCATGGAACAAGGTGGGCAGATATGAGGAGAGCCCAGGTGGAGGATAAGCAAGACCATCAAGAACAGACAGCTTCTTGTAAAAAGCTAACATTGAATAATTCACCTGCCAGCTCAAAATCCAAGCCCAGTCCCGTGCATGCGAATCGGCGTACTGAACTCGAGGGGAACTATGTTATCAATGGCCCTCTCCTTGCTGCTGCCCTTCAGAATTCTCACTTATGCCCAGGAGGTAAGATATCAATATAATTATATATTGATATCAATACAAGATATTATATTGTTGTTTATATTATCTATTATTAATGCAAATTATTAGTAACTTTGTACAGTGTGTAGTTTTTCAGGTATTTTGTTGGAGGGTGACTAGAGCTGTCCCGGCCCGAGTCAAGCCGAGGCAACATGTATGTTGATAGGAATCTTGTTGCTTGGCCTAAATTTTATTACAAAAATTGTACTATTGAATAAATCTTTATTGTAGATTTTAAATTAGTAAAAGGATCACTCTGTAAACATGACCTTTTTTATGGCTTGAATTGCAGGATACCTTATCATCTTAGAGGATGTTACCAAGAGGGTTGGGCTGAATAGCAAACTCATCCTCCGCTGTTCAGTATGCGGCAAGGAGCATGACTTCAACACATCCAGCAACATTTACACGGGCCAGAGTGCTGGACATTGCGCCGAGGTCAATAGGATGTCTGCTCTTGCCGCCTCTGAGGTTGGGCTCGGGAGAGAAGGTCTAGCAGATCTGCTGGGGATCATGGACCTTCCACGACCACCAGCAGCAGTTAGCTACCAGCGACATTTGAAACGTGTGACCAAGGACGCAAATAAGGTGGGTAATCTTTCTCGAACTATTCCCACATAGTCATGTTTCTACTTTGAAAATGCTTCATGATTTGTTTTAACTAAATATATTAAACTCATTCATGCTTATACTGAATAGAACTTTCTTTTCCTTTTTATTTTCTCTCTTGTATAGGCATGCGGAGAGCAGATGCTTGAAGCAGCACAGCGCCTGAGGGAGGATGCTCAGCGGCAAGACCCTAACATTGGCAACAATGATATTGTGGATGTGGCAGTGTCGTTTGATGGTACGTGGCATAAGCGTGGGCACACGTCGAATCATGGGGTGGGGGTGGTTATATCTGTTGACACAGGGAAGGTTTTAGATACAGAGGTTAGGTCAAAAAAATGTGG
This sequence comes from Temnopleurus reevesii, assembly GCA_036244855.1. NCBI lineage: Eukaryota > Metazoa > Echinodermata > Echinoidea > Temnopleuroida > Temnopleuridae > Temnopleurus > Temnopleurus reevesii. The sequence continues at coordinate 5,368 of BQKZ01001870.1, read as the reverse complement.
GGAATGTCGGGCTAAAAAGGGATTGGATAGGGAGGGGAGGAGTATCGGAAGTGGTCATAAGGTACATAAGATAGAGTGTGTAGGGCATGTAGGGAAGCGTATGTATAGAGCATTAGATAATTATCGTAAGGAAAAGGCGGGTCAAAAATTAGCGGATGGGAAGAGGGTGGGATATGGGAAGGGTAGGCTAAGGGGAACATCAGACACACATTCAATAGGTAGACTTTGTAGATATTATAGGAACGCAATACGTAGTAATAGTAATAAGGAAGCATAAGGTAACGAGGAAGATAAGATAGGGCTGTAGAAAAATGCGCAGGGCAGTATTGGCAGTCCTTTATCACTCAGTAAAGCTGGATGATAATGACAAACGTCACCAGTACTGTCCCGAAGATAGTTGGTGTGAGTACAGAAAGGCAGGCAAACAGGTCAACAAAGAGGATCACTTTAATAGACCCTGTGTTTCTCGATGGACTGCTGCCTATATTCACACGACTCAGTGATCCAGATCTCCTTGTGAGATGCCTCCCAGGTATCACCCAAAACCAGAATGAGAGCTTCAATGCTCTCATCTGGAAAAGGTGTCCTAAACACCTGTGGAGAGGTCCACGTGTTGTTTGAACTGCAGTAAACCTTGCAGCACTTTCGTTCAACTGTGGCGCAGAGATTGGTCGCAACAGATTATTCAAGCATCTTAATCTAAAATTTGGAACTCATGCCACATATGCAGCGCGACGTAAGGATTATTTAAGGATCTCTAATGCTAAATATAAGGCAAGTAAGTTGATTAAAAGAATAAGGGAGTTACGTAGGAGGGCTAGGAAAGCAAGGGAGCAAGATGAATAGGCATGGGAGGGGGGGTCGTATTCGACGGGTGGTCACTAGATGGAGACGATTTCAGTTTCTTTATCCAAGAAATGGTGTATCATTTTTCCCATTTGTAACTGATTCGTCTCCATTTGCTTATTCACAAACCAGTTCTATTAAGTGCAATAAATTTCCCTGTTGTAAATATTTGATACGTTTTCATTTCAATTTTCACTATTCCTGTTGTAAATATTCACTACGTTTTTAATTTGATTCCCAATTTTCCTGTTGTAAATATTTATTACGGTTTTAATTAATTTGTCAATTTTGTTTGTATATATTTGCTTATATGTTTGTGAATGATGTTTTCTTGTAAATATTTGTAAATAATAGATTATGATGCATTGATAGGATGACCAGCACAACACGGCCACATTCACAAACCTCACTACCCGCATTACCAACCGCAGCCATCATTCAGAGGAATGCTCGTCACATTAACAGATATAGACGCTGGTGATGGGCCGTCCTTCTTTTAGTAGTCTAGTAGAAAATTTATTTAATTGAATTTCTAATTAAAATGTAATTTATTTCAATTGGAATAATGTGAATTTGAATTAGAATTAAATGTGTCTGTATATATTGGAACAAAACTGTGTAGCGTTTGTCTTTGACGTCTTGGTCACATCCAAATGTGTGTAAAATGAATGGCTTTTTATTTCCCTTGTTTTCTCAGAATTGATATTTTCAGATGACTGGTGCGATTGAAAATGTGATTGTGTCATAATGCATAATCTGATTGATTCCAAATTTCTAGGGATACTTGTTGAATGATTAGTCCAGGGTTTGAATTACTGGTTTTGTAAATACGCATTACCGATTCCGCATAATAAGCCTATGAATACATAATTAGCTGAGCTGAATTCTGATTGGTAGAAAAAAAATCATTAAAAATAAAAAGAAGTATTTATTCCCAAAATTGGTAATTCATTCTATTGATATTACCACAAAGCTCATTTCTACAAAGTTTCATGTTGATCTGATTACCCGTTTTTGAAAAAAGCTGAAAAAAGTATATTCTTATGTATGTCTTTATATGCTAATTAGCGGAACTCGAGGTCAAATTTCCAGGTCATTTTATTTTAGCTCATTCAATGTCCAAACTATCTCAAACCATTTTTTCTTTTTAAATCTACTCATAAAAAAAGAAACCCATATATCAGTTGAATTGTATATCCTCCCCCTTAAGCATGAATACTTCACCAGCACATCTTAACCAAGCAAATGCTAGAAGAGTGAGAAACTCAGTCCTGGTGAATCTATTGCAGGCAGCAAACAAGCCAAAGGAACAGAAGGGGGTATGTGACATTGCGGGATGCAAGAGACAAAAGTCACCAGCGGACTGTACTTCTTGTGTTGTCTGTATTTTCCTCTGTTTTTAAAATGCTTCAAATGGCTTCAAGCATGAAAATTTCACCAGCAAAAACAAATGCGAGAAGAGTGAGAAACTAGTTCCTGGTGAATCCATTGCAGGCACCAAAGAACCCAAAAGAACAGAAGGCGGTATGTGACATGGTAGGATGCAAGAGACAAAAACCACCAGCAGACTGGGTTTCTTGTGACCGTCTGTATTTTCCTCTGTTTTAGAATGCTTTCTCCTTACGCATGAATATTTCACCAGCACATCTGAACCAAGCAAATGCTAGAAGAGTGAGAAACTATGCTCTGGTGAATCTATTGCATGCAGCAAAGAAGTCAAAAGAACAGAAGGTGGTATGTGACATGAAAGGATGCAAGAGACAACAGCCACCAGCGGACTGGATTTCTTGTGACGTCTATATATTCCTCTGTTTTTGGAATGCTTTTGCCTATTTCACCAGCACATCTGAACCAAGCAAATGTTAGAAAAGTGAGTAACTATGCTCTGGTTAATCTATTGCAGAACTGCCAACTTAAAAATTCACACTTCAGGGAGATTTTACCATGAAATCACAAAATTCAATGGAGGAAATCAATGCATGAATCGTGTCCGGGACCAGCAGGTTCATAAAGATGGAAAGTGGCTTGACCATGTCGATGATGAGATAAGTCATGAGTCCGAGAGAAGAGAATGGAAATCATGTTGGTCTCATGGGACATCAAATGTAAAGACAAAACGTATTTGTGTATCATGCTCTGCCAACCTGAATGCCTCACCCACCTGGCACCATGCCAACAGAAAATGACCCTGGCCCATCTCATCCACATGTTAAACCAAAGTCTCAGAAGCCAGTGTACACCAAACTTGCATTTTCGTACCTTGACATTCCTTCTGCTAGTTTGTTGACTAGTTCTGGGATTAAGATCATTGCAGGAGAGCCAATATTCGTAAATACAGTGATTTTTGTATTTTTAATGTACATGGTTGTTGCATGTCTTTGTGTTAGTTACGATGTCTAGTATGTGTAATATACTTTGCATGTGATTATGTTAAGTTATGATGTATTGTTTATGCTCGTTCCTGATTGGGCCTGTGTGGTGAGGCCTTCTGGAGGCGCTCCCGCATCGTGCGTTCGAGAGTCGACGTCGGGGCTTGCTTGAGCAGTCATCCACACAGTTTGTCACCAGTTACCAGCCAGAACAGTACACAACCAGTCAAGGAATAATTTTGTAACCTGGGCTCCGTAACATAAAGGTTTGCGATTGATTGCTAATCTGATAGCGATTGATATCAATCGCAAGTCTATGGCAAATCATGTACTAAAGTTTGCAATTGATCGCTAAATCAAATAGCGATTAATCGCAAACCTTTATGGTACGGGGCCCAGATGTATTCCAAGTCTACAATGTGCCTTTGTGAATCCAGGCCACATGGAAGAACCCCGAGGGCTCTATATTTTATGTCCTTTCCATTCGGCCAACCAATTCCTCAACATGAACCCTAACTCTCATTCCACCGTGATCAAAGTTTTGCGAGAAATTGGCCGGCAAACTAACATAAAGAAGTATGTCAAAGGAGGAGCTCGTGAGTGGGTGGCTATAACGTGTGATGGTCTGCCATACACCATAGCATAGATAGTCTTGAAGGAGACTTACACATGCCCAGCTTGCCATGAAGCTATCTTCACACATTTAGATTTTGACAATAAGCTTACTTTTTGCTATTTCTTCTTCGAAGTATTGTACGAGAAAAGTGATATAACATTAGATTCTTGTATTTTCCTTTTGTATTTTCCTCTTTTTTTTAGAATGCTTTGGCCTTAAGCATGAATATTTCACCAGCACATCTGAACCAAGCAAATGCTAGAAGAGTGAGAAACTATGCTCTGGTGAATCTATTGCAGGCATCAAAGAACCCAAAAGAACAGAAGGTGGTATGCGACATGGTAGGATGCAAGAGACCAAAGCCACCAGCGGACTGGATGTATAGGACTTGTGATACAAGGTCAAACCTAGATATAGCTATTGAATGTCGATTCCAGTTTTTGAGGCAAGCTTGATATTTGAGTATTTTCGTTTCTAAAATAAGGGAAAATTTAGTCAATTCTTTTTTTGCTACTTTGTGAATACATATTTGTTCTCCACACCGAATAATGATCAATACTTTGGGGGTATTGTTTTTGCTAATTTTAATTATGGCGTCTAATAGTGATACAGGTTGTAATACATGTAGCTATTTCATAGTATGCTACAGTATCCTGTGCTTGAAGAAGAATATGCGATGATTCACGCACTCTGAGCTTTGACCCTTTAGACTTTAACAGGTCAAACAATGGTCACCAGCCTTACTTAATTCTAAAGTTTAAAGATTATATGTTGTGAAGGTTTTCATGTTAATCCAAAAAGCTGATAAACATGGTGATATATTCCAAATGGTTAGCTCCTGGTTTTGGTATACATTCAATAAGTTTTGGTACATGTATAACTGTTGGTTATACACCTCATTTTGCAGTCCTATTGACTATTGATGATTTGTTCGTTAGAGTGATTTGTTCAAGAGTATTAAAAGTTTCATAATCAAAACATTATACATGCCTAAAAGTTATGCACATAATGAGACAGGAAGAAAAGGAAGAGTGGTTGTGCCATTATGTTGTCAGTGCCTTTATTGGCACTGTCTGATCGTTGAATGTTGCCCCCTAAATGGGGATAGTGTATAGTCGCCCTTTTCTGGACGGCGTTTGTTGGTAGGCCAACATGGAGGTTTTTACTTGATTAAAAATGCTGTTACTACTGTAAGTAATTATCCATCTCATTGTCTTTATTTAATGGCGCAAACTAAAATTTTGTACTTTTGCTTTCAATGGCTGAAATCATTCGAGGATAAGCAGCAGAGTTAGGACCAGAACGTTGCCTCATTTCAACGCGAATCCTCTAAATTTGGCTCAGAAAGGCCGATGAACCCCTAGAGGTACATATGCAATGCATACAAAGGCCAAACATATGGAATTCCCAACACTTACTCATTATTTTTTGCTCAATGCCACATCTTAGCAACATGTTTTTCAAAGCCTTTATGTTAAATGAAAATATTAATTCTTAATTGTAAATATCAAATCAAGTTTTTAATGAAGTTGTATTC
>BQKZ01001869.1:72331-84068 GCA_036244855.1 Temnopleurus reevesii | reverse complement strand
AAGTTATATTGAAGTATCCAAAATTGCTAGATGCAAACAAAGGGAAATTCCATTTCCGCTGTTTTGTGAAGGAAACGTAAAACAAGTATCGCAACCTGTTCAGTGAATAATTAGGGAAGATATTCTCTATAAATATTGTGAAGGTTTGATCGAAGTGGTTTACTTTGTCCATTTCCTTTGTCTCTTTCGCTCACAGTGAAAGATTTATTACACAGGAAATTCATAAAGGAAAATGTGCGACTGGGGTCCAAAGAAAATGTTATATTTGTATCGAAGGGATTTCAATCTATCGGAGCTAGCCACGGGGGTATTTGTCCAGTTGAGGACTGTGTGTTCTGATAGCACCCACCTCTGCATATTCTCTGACACTGAACACACAGGGACTGCATATCACTCACCCACATGCAGAGTCCTTGCATAACCCTCTGATTATTGCTTACCCCTCTGAGGCGCGATCAGAGGGTTATGTAAGGACTCTGTGGTTGAGTGCTTTGCAGTCACTGTATGTTCAGTGTAGAGAGGTGGGCGCTATCAGAACACACAGTCCTCAACTGGACTAATGTTATTTGTATCGAAGCGATTTCAATCTATTGGAGCTAGCCACCGCGGTATTTGCTCTGCTGAGAAACGGTGTCACCGATAACTCCTATATCATACTGCAGAGGTGTTAGGGCGTGAGATTTAGGGAGGATTTAGATCAGCGGATGACCGTAAGCCCGGCTCACACGAGGGGCTATTCAGATACGGTTTTTATATAGAAAAATGTGCGACTGGGGTCCAAAGTAAATGTCATTTGTATCGAAGGGATTTCAATCTATTGGAGCTGGCCACCGGGGTATTTGCTCTGCTGAAGAACGGTGTCACTGATAACTCCTATATCATACTGCGGAGGTGTTAGGGCGTGAGATTGAGGGAGGATTTAGATCAGCGGATGGCCGAAAGCCCGGCTCACACGAGGGGCTATTCAGCTATGGTTTTTATATAGGAAAATGTGCGACTGGGGTCCAAAGCAAATATTATATTTGTATCGAAGGGATATCAATCTATCGGAGCTAGCCACGGGGGTATTTGTCCAGTTGTGGAGTGTGTTTTCTGATATCACCCACCTCTGCATATTCTCTTACACTGAACACACAGGGACTGCATAACACTCAACCACAGAGTCCTTACATAACCCTCTGATACCTCTGTGGTTGAGTGATATGCAGTCTCTATGTGTTCAGTGTAAGAGAATGTGCAGAGGTGGGTGATATAAGAACACATAGTCCTCAACTGGACTAATGTTATTTGTATCGAAGCGATTTCAATCTATTGGAGCTAGCCACCGGGGTATTTGCTCTGCTGAGAAACGGTGTCATCGATAGCTCCTATACCATATTGTAGAGGTGTTAGGGCGTGAGATTTTGGACGGATTTAGTGATTGGATCAGCGGATATGACCATGGCTCATACGAGGAGTTATTCAGCTACGGTTTTTAGATTGGAAAATGTGTGACTGGGTTCAAAAGCAAATGTTATGTTTGTATATATATGACCTAAAAGATGCATTGTAATATTATTTGTCATCCCAGTTGAAATATGTATATATTACCATGGATTAGTATATGCGTGACGATCGATATATTTGTATATTTTAATTGTCGCTTTTCGCCCACTTAATTACACAGCCATAGAGTTCAACATTAAAAGAATAATATTTCCTATTCGAATACAAGCCATTGTTTCATAATCATTATTCAAATGTTTGTATTTTTTTTTAATTTTCAGTAATTTTGACGCTACATACAAAATTGCTTGAAAGTTTGGCACAAAACATGCTTCATTGCTTTATGAGAATATAATTGAAATATTGGTTGCCCACTACCTTAAAAAAAATAATGTAAAACTAGTGAACACGCATTATTATGCGGAATGGTAAAAGTATTCTTATGGTAATATATTCTGCATCATCTTGGAGTCGAAAGTGACAACAGAAACCAGAATTATAATAAATTCGTTGGTTTGGACATGTATTGAATTGATTTATACCCGCAGATATCAAACTTATTAATTTCAATCACAACCTAGGCAACTCTACTAAATACAAAAACAAAACAAAAATCAGTATCACTTTAATGGAAGGAAGAGTAAGTGGTTTGTGTATACCTAAGTGATACACATATCATGCACACATGTAAACATTTCCAATCGACTGTTTATCAACTACTAATCATGTTAGTGACCATATTGTGACAGTATACCCTGGGACTCGACCAATTATAATTTTGCACCCCACCCCCGATCGAGGAGCTTACAAGCAAAAAGAATATGAAACAACTTTTGCATTCCATTATTTTACATTTATACATGCATTTTGTTTTCTTTTCTTTCATGACGAGAATAAAAACAAACAAGCAAACAACAAAAACCCCAAGAGTGCGCCCATGAAGAGATATAAAGCAGAATATTGCGCCCGGACAAATCGCAAATTTGCTGTTCTTTTAACCTAAAGTTTTCGACTGGGGGGGGGGGGGGGCTCAAAATATCATCTTTATCGGCGAACCTGGGAAAAACTTTGCGGCACTAGCACCTTGGGTAGGCAGAATGGGGCAAAACATTTGCAGAAAACCTTTTTTTTTCTCCTTTTCCCTTTCGTCCTTTATTGCATTTGTTTATTTACTCATTCATTCATTCATTCAGTTATATTTTTTCTTATAAGGTGCTCGATGACGGAAAGGCTTTTGGGGCTACCGCTATCAACGACGTCAAATAAAGGAAGGCCGAATCGGTCATTAACGCATTTTGCAAAGGTTACTATTTTCTAAACAAAATTACTTTTAAGGCCCCTGGGACCTCAATGTATTCCAGAGCACATTGTCTTTCACTTTGGCAGCCCATAGATCTAACGTCTTAAATAGCGTTCGCGTTCGCGTTATAAAGCAAAAACCCATGCAGTAATATCAAGGAGCCCTCGGTTATGTCTTATCTTCAATACGCACATGATTTCGGTGTATAGTAAAGCATTGAATCAAAATGGCATTATTGACCTCCAGGGCCCAATTGCACGAAATGGTCCTAACAAGTATCTTCTTGTTGAGACATCTTGCCTTCTTGTACCATCCTCGGAACATAGATGTTTCTACGTTCATGTCTACGTTAAGCAGGTGGCGCATGAAGTTGAGACGTCCTATCATGTAGCATATAGCTAAGACCGTTTCGTGCAATCGGCCCCAGGTCGACAGATATAGGATGATATATCCCAAACGACTTGAATGAGCTCCCCTCGATCTGCCCAAATCACATTATCGGAGTTGGAAAAGTTGGACAAATAAAAACGCGAAATTATAACAGACCGATGTCGGCCAAGCATATAGGCAGGGGTGGGAAAAACCTTTCGATAATGTGTGATTACCTTGTCGAGTCATGCACTACTTTCATACTTATGATGGAAATGGCAAGGCCTTAGAGTACACAGTAAACCGGAAATATTTTCAGAATGGTTGGGTAGAGTCAAAGAGACATCTCTTTAGTGTGGTTGTGTGATGACAAGTTATATATATATATATATATATATATATATATATATATATATATATATGTAATTATTTTTTTTCTTTCCAAGATATATACCGTATTTGGGGAGGGGGTCGTAGGATCTCATACGCGCTGATGGCAATATGTCGAGAGGAAATACAATCATAAACAACTTACATGAAGAATTAGAAAATGCAAAATGCCCTAGATGTCTTTGCTGGGGTCATCTCTATCATTTGTTTTTTTTTACTGTTGGTTTGTGGTCTGGAGTTTCTCGGAACATTTTTTTCACTCGCGAGCTCCCGAAACCGCTAACACTACAACCGTATGCCAATACAAAGATAATTTTGCGTATCAAGTGGATACTTTCCTTCCCCCCCNAATTTGGCAAGTCGTAGAGGCGCAAATTCGCTGTAAGGGGTATCAACAATTTGTTGAATACCCTTTTTCTTTCTTTTTATGTGTTTTTTTCTTTTTGTTTGTTTGTTTTTGTATTCCAAGAGAGGCGCAAAAGTTATTGATTGCGTGTTAGTGCTCGAGTAGGCTCCAAAAACAGTCGTCCCCTCCTAAAATCCTGAACGGCCGAACGAATTTATTCCGTACAACAGTAACACAACGAATCAACTTATGTATGAATTATCTACATATATAACTCCAGAACGTCATTTAATCAAGAATGATCAAGATGCATTGGACAGAATATTCCAAAGAACATGCCTCACATCCCCTTAATCTGCCCAATTGAAGCTGCAAATGGAAAATGAAGCATTAACAGAACAATCCCGGTCAAGCATATAGGCAGTGGTGGAAAAGGGTTGTGAATATTTGTGAATATACTGACAAGTCACGCACACAAAGTGACTTCATTAATTTGATGGAACTCGCGAGGCAACAGAATGCAGGTACAAGAGGAATATATTCGGAATAGGAGTGTTTTGTGAAAGTATGATAGAGTTTCATTGTATAATTTATTTAACCATTGAAACAATAAAGACAAGCATAGTAGAATTAGAACGTTGTTTTCAGCAAAATCCATTTTAAAATATTGTATTAATGAATCCTGTTAAAATATACGCACAGCCTGCATGCGAATCTTTACGCGGGTCATTTTATTTTTAGGTTATTCTTTTATGCAACAGAATCAATTAAAAAAATAACCCTGTTTTTTTTGCGATATTTTTCATGGGAATAGAGGATTTAAGGCACAATCACAATTGGGCATAAAAACCCAAACATATGACCATATAAACTTGATCATTTCAATGGACAGAATACTGCAGCAGGGGCACGCTTGGCTAATAATGAATTAAACTTCAAGGCCATTCAATATTTCATAATCGACTTATGAACGAATGTTAACGAATTTACCGGTAAAATATTAATATTCTCTTATTTACCCAAGTTTGAGAGAGTTTTGTTAAACCATGCCTTTTAAGGTGTGCATGAAGTTAATTTAACAACCATTCGGATTTTATACCGTGCACATCTGCCTTACTTACCGCTGCTGTTGTTCTAAACATTTCAGTGTTGGACGATATACGCTGCATTCGCACAGCGTCGCGGCAAGACAACTCGCGACGAGGCAAAAAATCGTAGTGTTTATGCGCAGTTAACCTGAATCTACAGAAAAGAAAGAGCGAGTCGCGGCGACCGAAAAGTCACGGCAAACAGACAGTGCTTTGTGAATGGCAACTTGAGTCTCGGTGCCGATTCGCAATTCGTCGCGACAGGGAAAATCGCGGCTGTTTGAATGCAGCTTTAGATACTGAACGTATATTTAATTAACATTAAATGATTTTTACAGTGCAAGAATGTTGTAACAGCCTACATGGCACACCCCGAGGCCTCTGAAGCGACGCCCGTTTTAGCCACGTATTTGTGGCATCAATGTCCGGAATATTTTGGTAAAGCCTCGGTCACATAGGGCCCCGGAAGCAACAGGATTCATCCCGACTCTTTGTTTAGTTCACAGTTAGATGCCTGCGAACAAAGAGTCGTGTTGAATCGAGTTGCTTCCGGGGCCCAATGTGAGTGGGGCCCCGGAATGTAGCGAAGATAAGATCGGGAAAAGGATCCCAAATTGTCTCCAATTTTCCAAAAGCTATTTTGAATTGATAGAAGTTTCATCGAATTACAACGGGGGATTGCAAATTGTATAACGAAGCAGGGTGTTATTTTCACTTTATCGAGCAAGCCCAAGCATTTTTCTTACACATGAAAGCATTTACACAAATAAAAATATACTGATAAAGTTTGAGTACGAATATTCCACAATGAATGCAGGGTCTTTTGGAAATCAATGGTGCAGTCATCGACAGTTAAAAAATAATTTTGCTAACAAATAACATATTCTTTACCTTATGAGGGCCTCATTATTTACACTTTTCTCATGTTTCCTTATATTTTCTCTTCTGATGGAACAGTCTGTTCAATTCGAATTTTGATACAAAGTTAAAATGAATGTTATCGATTATGCCAATAGGCATCGATTGATAGATGTCTGAGGTATCAAATAGGTGCTTTATTCCAAAAGCGTGGATGTTTTGATACGATTCTGTTGAGATAATTGGTTAAATTCAAGCTCACCGCAAACTCACAGTACGCCGAGAAAAGGACATCGATAACAACTTGTTCCGTCGACGATTTAGCTTAAGACATGAATGTTATTGATGGTGCTACAAATCATCAATCGGTTCGTCAATGTATTCCTTTCCTTTAACATTTTAAGGGTGCCGAATTGTATGAACATATTTGAATTAAAACGATTCTGTCGGGACAATCGGTGGATTTCAAGTAAATCAACACGGCTGCTATGAGTTAAGTCGTCCTTTTCACGAAATGAACGCAGTGAGACGTCGGTGTTGCATACAAAATTCGTCTTAATGTCTTGAATTCCCTTAAAGGGTCTGACATGGGGGACTTATTCTTTTTAAAAAAATACGATTCTGGCCATGCTGTCGAAATGATTGCTTAAATTTAATCATATCAGCGAGGCTGTAAATGGTATGAAGTGTCACTCACCGCCCACTGTGCGTCGGGATGCAACGTTTAGGCCCAGACACACCAAACACGGCACGGCATAACGGCACGGTATTTACGCAGTATCTTAGTTTTCATCGGCCAGCGCGCTCCTCCGCGCACAGGATATTCAACAATTGGCCAATCACAGGGAAGACATTGCGTAAATACCGTGCCGGATTGATGCCTTGATTTCATTTCACACGCACAGAGGGGCAGATTGTAAGAACATGCCTGAAGACTCAGCGCTCATTCGGGAATTGCACCTCGATAACCAATTTCATGCTCCGTCGAGAGCTATAACATAACTATTCTGCAATGTTATCGCTGATGCCAATAGCCATAGGTATCCCAAATTGATGCTATAATTTCCCTCGATACAGAGAGGGGGAACATTGCAACAACGCCATTGACATGAGGACTTTTATGTCGAGGTATTGGTGAAAATCAAGAAAATTAATCAACATCATCTTTAAACCGATAGACCAGTTTTGGGAGAGATGGCGCTTCAGACATTTGACTACTTTGTGAGCTGCAGTACAAGTATTACCATAATTCAGTCTAATTCAATGGCAAATTAGAGCATTTGTTTGATAAAAATCGATCCAGAAATTATCGCAAAATATTCTACGCCGCTCTGGCTCGCGTGCGAATCATTAAACGTACCGTACGAATAACGCGTATTTTCGTAGCAAAATACGCCAGAATAATTGCGAAACTCTTCTCCAAATATTATACACAGTTTATTTAGGCATGTAACGCAACTTGTAAATACATCAGCTCGTTTTACATCAATTTCTGCATCCCGACCATTACGAGTCTATACCTTTAATTTTCAATTGAGAATATACATAGGATAACAAGTAACACTGTAAATGGTTCACGTGAATGTAATCGCTGATAGTGATTGCCTCATGAAAACTCGCATTGTTTGTCTGATGTCTTTTATGCGCATTATGTCTCACATGCATGAAATGGGCGCAATGTTTAAAGACGATTTGCGAAGATGAGTGGTAATATTCAAGCCAATTAACATAGCCAAAAAAGTATGGTATCCCTCATAGCTCAGAAAGATCAAGTATTAATGTTAATTACGACAATATACTGTAACAAGTGACTCTTCTAGGGCCTGTAACCTACAAGATGGAATTAAACTTTCGATAAATATTCATCGTAAGTCTGTGGCAAAGCATGTACCATAAGGATACGATTAACTTCCAATTAATCGTATGTCTTTTATGTTACAAGCCCCTGGTGTCGCAAAAAATGCAGAGGTCAGCTTCCGGAAATTGTTTGCTTACGTTGTACCTTTTTTTCAAAAATTTTACATTTCCTTTTGCCATAATTTGGGGTACGTATTTATCCACTGGATATCGACATACTTAAATTTGTACCCACTATTTTTAAGATTATATAAGTTGATTTTTGTATGGTACTCGCATGTTTGTAAAAGACATGTTTGAAGATGATACCAAGGGAATACGTGCATTTACGGTTGTTCACATCAGAGAGCATTTTGGGTAGTTTTTCTAGTACGGAAGTGATCTCTCGCTCTTTAAACGCTGCGCGCTACGGTGTGTACTAGAAAAAATACCCATAATGCTCCTTGATATGAACAAGCAACCGTAAAGGCACATATTGGTGATATCTAAGGCCCCGGTCACATAGAGGCACGGAAGCAACACCATTCAACACGACTCTTTGTTACTTCACAGTCAACTGCCTCAGAACAAAGAGTCGTGGTGAATCGTGTTGCTTCCGGGGCCCTATGTGACCGGGGATTTAGCAAAACCGCGGGGCAAAGAGAGTCTCTCACAACTCGGAGGGACGCAAAATCAACACGAATGCCATAGCTGATGCTGCAAAAGGAGTTGGAATGATGAATGCTTACAAATGCCACCCTCGCTCGGCTGATGTCTTGAATTCCCTTGATATCTTATAAATTGTGTTTTTTACGATTCTGCCAAGATGATTGGTGAAAAGGCTACTGGGGGTACAGTGTCTCGCACGGCACATCGGGAATCGCACACCGATAGCAAATTTCATGCTACGTCGAGAGTTGTAACATAACTATTCTGCAATTCTCTTGATAACTCATAAATTGTGGGTTTTCTTACGATTCTGCCAGGCTGATTGGTAAAAATTGAAGCAAATCCGCGAGGCTACTGGGGGTAAAGTGTCACTCACAGCTCGTGGCGACAGCACATCGATTCACCGAGGGTATAGCATGTTCAACACATTCTACAAAGTTAGCATTAATGTTCTCATCGATGCCTATCATGGGTGAAATATTCAACTTATACATTGCGTTTTAGTTGGCGTCGGTCCTGCGTTTGTTTTTGTTTTTTTTTTATTTGGTTATTAAAAACGCTCCCTAGACGCACAAAGACGCAGGTCATGACGTTTGGCGCACGCACCTTGAGTCCGCCGTCTGATCAATGTGTGCTCGGGGAGCGTCTTTAATTTTCACAAACGCTGGGCCGAAGCAAGCTAAAAACGCAAAGGTGTGAGTCGGCCTTTAGTCTCGGTTACTTGATCGATGTCTAGATTTCCCTTGACACTCACATGGGGCAAAATTCTTTTTAAAAATGATGATTTCAAGATGGTTCTGCCAATTGGTGAAATTTTCGACATCTCAGCAAGACTACAAATTAATAATGACAATGTTCTGTATTCAGTAACACAATGAAATTAAGGGGTGCTGACCTAGAACCGACCTAGAACCGACCTAGCACCGACTTAACACCATCGAGAAAAGTGTTGTAGAATACGAGCTAGCAATCTAATTCATAAGCAGAATAAAAAAAAACTATTTTAAAATTAATGTAAAAATTATTTTGAATATTAAGACTACTATACCATTGCACACTTGAAAATGCAATTCTAGATTTTTTTTCTTTTAATGTGCTTTGTTGCACCATCTAAACAAAAATATCAAAACAGAAAAACACCGCACTAGTTGTGTGGATTAAACCCGACTATTGAACAAATATCATTTGGGCAGTTGGGGGTAGACTCTTACCTGGACATGCACATAACCACGTTTGATACAAACAAACACACACACGCCCAACACACACACTCACTAACCCCAACACACTTACACATACACACTAACTGTCCCGCACTTAAAAGCCTCTCGCATGATTTTAAAGGTCCAAGATGCATTAACACTTTCTTGCTGATTAAAGAAAAATAAAGAAAAACTCGCCAAAGTGCTCTATATCAAAGGAAGTGGTGAAATAATTCATCAAACCTGTTTTAATACGCCGTTCCATCAATCTAAATCGTGAAAGCGATGTACCGTAAAACACGGGTCATCAAAATATGAGCAGGGAAAGAGGAAAGTGTTCGAAAGTCCCCAGCCTGCCAAGACTAATGAACCGAAAACAGTGCATGATTATTTTGCCACTTTAAAGATATTTTAAAGGGAAACCAAGCCCCAGAAATAAAAAATACTTCCATGTTGTGAGAAATATCAAATTGGAATAATCTGTTAGAGATGCCAACGGCATGAGACCAAAAAATAAGCAATAACAACACGAAATCGGGACCGGTTTGTGATTGTGGTGTTAGCACAGTTCAATACACCTGCGTAACTGTGCGCCAATATGATACGCAACAATGCATAATCCTGCGCAGGTACTACGCCGATTCATTGGGGGGGGGGGGGAGGGGGTTCTCGAGTACGCAGCCACTTTCTGCGGACTGAACTCCGTTAAAAATACGCCAATTTCTTTGTATTGCAACCGTGTTTTCAAAATCAGTATCATCATTACAGTGGCTATTTAGAGCTTTTAGGGCACCTTGGGGTGGCTTTGGGGGGCCTAGATCCCCCGCCGGTTCAGAGCTAGGAGACGCCAGATTTGAGGTGAAGACCTTTTGCGTTTTATTTGCTTGTCAGGAACAATAATGCACAAGGTGGATGAATTCTTGCTGAGGAACACGTCATCATTACCCACAAGAAAGTATGTTTCCCCCTATGAGTAAATTTCTGGACAATGAAGTACCAAACTGTGATCACAAGTCACAATTCGATCATTTCACCTGATTTAGCACATTCCATTCAAAGCACGATATACATTTTTATATGTAAATATCTTGGTGTGAACATTTATTCAAATAGCATGCATCAGTATAACAATTTTAATCAACGTCATCAAATACATGAATATATCATTATGACCGATGAACTATGAAAAATTGACACATTATAATTAACTTCATATTAATTAATCATCGATATTTATCCATTTTCTTTACTCTTCTTTAAACATGTTAAAAAGATAATTTTGTTTAACTTTGTTATTAAGGCGATCCCAACACAAGCTATACTTCCAGGGTATACTCGCCTCCTTTGATTCTATCACTTTGTCATGTTATTTTGTATTGATTATATTAAAAAAAAATAATAATAAATGTTTAATTCAATTCAAAATTCAAATTCAATTTTGTTTGGAGATTTGTTCTCTTGTATTTTCATGTCTAATGGTCAAACAAAACCAAATTAAATCGTTTCCTTGTCCTCCATCCAAACAATTTTGAAGCTGTCCCGACCTGGGGCCGATTGCACGAAATAGGTTTAGCTACCCTCTTCATGCTAAGGCGTCTTGGGTTCTTGTGCCACCCTCTTAACATAGTCGTATCAATGCAAATTTCTATGTTACGAGGGTGGCACAAGAAATCAAGACGTCTTAGCAAGAAGAGGATAGCTAAGACCATTACAAGCAATCGGCCCCAGGGTTTTTTTCTCTCACATTAGTATATTCCATTCATCAGACTTTCATTTGATGAAATTCACATCAATCTTACTTCACTAAACAATAGAACATCATGACTGGGATATTGGTTTAAACAAATAGATTAATAATGATAATTATAGTAAAATATATATACATATAATCACTGATAATCATAGCATGCCATATCACATTTGACATGCTTACTGAATATCTTGGTAGATATTTAGATAGATGTAGATTGCAATCCTTGTCATTACAGTGTAGATTATTACACTTTTCTTACACAGAAGTTTCTTAAAGCCCCTGTATAGTTTTGGTAAAGCTTACAGAAGTGTGAATTCGGGGGATATTTACCATGACATATAGTTCCTATACACATTTCAAGACCATAGCATATTTTTCTACGAGTGATTTCTTCTGAAAATTTGAATTTGACCGTTAAATCGTATTTAGCGCCCTCTCTTG
>BQKZ01001869.1:37180-62716 GCA_036244855.1 Temnopleurus reevesii | reverse complement strand
TTATTTTCATCAACTACATAATTAAACTGTGTAAATCACAGAAGTAAATCAAGACAACGTCACACAACATGTCGTTATCAAGTTTTTCATCCACGCAGAGTTGTTTTTCACGGCCGTAATTGGGAGGGGCAGACAAAAAGTCTTGACATTAATTTATGGAAAGTTGAATGTAATTTTCCATCATCTGTATCTGTATTCTCCGTCAACATAGCTCTCGATTGAAGCATAGTGTTAACATGGGCGAATTCGGTCAAGCTAAGGACATTAAATGATTGTGAGTGATACAATGTGTAGGTTAACAGTTTAGAAAGAAAGATGTTTTTGGCTGAGTCATGAGGTTGAATAGAATGACAGAAACAGATTTAAAAAACATTTCTCAGTTTTATCCCTCTCGCACCCCGGCTAACACTCCTGATTAAAAAGGGGGAAAAGAAATAGAAAAAAGAAAGGCATAGAGGAGAGGATGAGGACAAGAAAAGGACTAAATACTCCCAGACGCAAATCAAGCTTCCTAATTAAGTGCAGCGCCTACGTCACAATCAAAATTATGCGCGCGCTTAATTGATGTGCGCGCACAGTCCTGCGCAGCCAAGTTGCGCATAAACTCAACTGGCGAACGTCCTTAAAGGAATAGATAAGTAATGGTCAAGAAGAAAAATTATATTTAACATGCTGATGTATTCACAAATTGCTCATGAATAAAAGATTGGGAGATAATTCTCGCACATATTCTGGCTTATTTTGCAACCAAATGCCAATCAACCGTTACTTCAACGGACCAATAGCGGAATTGATCGTCGGCGGAGACGGGACAAAACGAATGCACTTTCGGTGGTATGTGTTTGGGAAGTTTAAACTCGCATTAATTTTGCACACGAGGCCATGTGTTGGTGAAAAAAACCACCTAAAGGCGTTATTTTTGTTTTGCGATAATCAAGTTACTTATGGGTCGATTTCATTCAAGCAATAGACGTGCTCTAATTGGCTTTTGAAAACTACATTAGGATGATATTATACTGCAGCTCACAAAGCAGTTAAATGTCTGAAGCGCCATCTCTCCCAAAGCTGATCAAAAACATGTCAAATGAATTGTCCTGTTATAATTTTTGTTCTAAAAAAGAGTTATTCAAAACATAAGGTTAATCGTTCTTTACTGAGTGGGGAAAATAAAGTTTAAAAAAAATACCCTTCTTCATGTAATCGCCGAATCAGTTGAAAAATACGAATGAAAAACTAATAACACGATATAATCTATTTCCGAAAAAATTAAGCCGAACCCAAATTCAATGCTCTTTTGTGATGCTATTCAAATCGGAACCGACTTGTTATTGCTGTGTCCGCATAATTCAATAAACGGCGTATAAGGCTCTTTTGTCCATGGCCGACTTTATTTTTAGGAAAAAGTTTATATCGTGTTTAATATAAACATCTACAACAACAGTAAAGTTGATTATATAAAATTCTGACGGGAATTGAATATGGCATGGTCTGAATTTTATAGGATGGTTCCGAATACCATAAGCTTAATCGAAGTCATTTCATCAAAGGGTTGTCATGGTTGTTTAAATCCCTGTACAAGTAAATGGATTGAATATGCAGAAAACCTGTATATTTACAAGAAAATTAGTCATTGAATCGCTAACCGATGAAGGATAACGGATGCCTGGCTCCAAATGGACATTAACAAGGCTGTAGATATAAGCCCCGGTCACATAGGACCCCGGAAGCAACACGATTCACCCCGACTCGTTGTTCTGAAGCAGTCAACTGTGAATTAACAAAGAGTCGGGGTGAATCGTGTTGCTTCCAGGGTCCTATGTGACCGGGGCTAAAAGGTTGGGCAATAATGATCAGATGATGCTCATGCAACGGTTGGTTTATCTTGCAAACTTGTGTGTGTCTTTTGTTTAATTTACTAATCGGAGAAAGTTTAATGAACACAATTAGCAAGTTTGATGAACAAATCCACCTCGAATTGATTAGGAATTACTCATATAAGCCAATGCAGTTGTTGGTTCTGTTTGCAAACGTGTTTTTAATATAATGGGCAATTCCACATGGGAAAATCCAGGATATATATATTTTAGATGCCCCTAACTTTATTGCGAGGGAGGATAATGTGGACATTAGAATCTGTAAAGTATATAGCGTAGTTTAAAGGAATATCTCCCCGTAAAACTGTATGAATTATTGTTTCATATTTCATGAACTGTAAAGTTGATTATATGAGATTCTGACGGAAATTGAATATGGCATGGTCTGAATTTTATAGGATGGTTCCGAATACCATTAGCTTAATCGAAGTCGTTTCATCAGAGAGTTGTCATGGTTGCTTAAATCCTTGTACAAGTAAATGGATTGAATATGCAGAACATTTATATATTTACAAGAAAATTATTCATTGAATCGCTAACCGATGAAGGATAACTGATGCCTGGCTCCAAATGGACATTAACAAGGCTGTAGATATACTCTTAACCCATTGATTACTGAATTTTATAATTTCCATAGACTTTGTGCAGGGAATATTCGGTTCCAGTAGTCAAAGGGTTAAAAAGGTTGGGCAATAATGATCAGATGATGCTCATGCAACGGTTGGCTTATCTTGCAAACTTGTGTGTGTCTTTTGATTAATTTACTAAGCGGAGCAAGTTTAATGAACACAATTAGCAAGCTTGATGAACAAATGCATGCTCTACTATAGGATCTTTTACTTAATGTGAAATTAAAAACTTATTTTCATCCTTCCTTGCTTTCTATAAAACGAAAAAGAATAACTTATAAGAAATTGTTTAGAAGACACAATGCTCATATTGTACTAATAAAACCATTAGAAAATATAATAAATCATATTTTTTTTTATAGAATATACAAACAAAGAAACTAACTAACTGCTGAATGAGGCCAGTAAAGGCAAAGTCAAACCATGAACTGAAATTATGCCCAGCTCCGTTGAGCATACTCCTTGAAATAAAACAAGAGGTCGCCCTCTTTCGATTGCCTGGCATAAATTATCTGATGAAGGATGGAAAACACGGTATAATATATTTCCAACTAATCAAGTCGAACGCTAATTCAATGCTCTTTTGCAATGCTGTTAAAATTGGAACCGGTTTGTGATTGTTGTGTCCGCACATTTTGATACATGACGTCCGGATCTATTATCCCATGACCCACTTTATTTTACGGAAATAGTTTATATCGTGTTGCTATAATTTCAACGCATAATCATCATCATCATCATTGTCATCATCATCATCTTCATCACCATCCTCATCATCATCCTCATCCTCATCATCATCACCCTCATTATCATCATCACCATCCTCATCATCACCCTCATCATCATCATCATCATCACCACCATCATCATCATCATCATCACCATCGTCATCACCATCATCTGCTTCATCATCATCACCGTCATCATCACCATCATCATCACCATCATCTTCTTCATCATCATCACCATCATCATTATCATCATTATCATCGTGTAAGCAACGCATGATTATATCCAAAGCCATCAATTGGACATGTTGGACAGCGGTGTTAGCAGCATGATAACTCAATGTTTTTCTATTAGAGTATAAGGTTTGGACGTTAGACGAAGATGTTTTCAAATGTCAGCAGATAATTCCGAATGCCATTAACTTACTCGGATCCATTTATCGTCACAGAATTGCCATGGTTGCTTAGACCCATAATCACTTGATGGATGGAATATTCATAAAAAAGTGAAATTTCAGAGAACTGAATCTGTAAGAAAATTATTCATTGAATTACAAACCCTTGTAGGATAACGGATGTCTTTTACCGTTATTACTAACGGGAATTAATAACCTTGTCAGTATAATCGGATATTATATTCTTGGAATAGTGAATAAAAAGGCAAGCATATGCTGGGTGTAGTTCAGATTACACTTAGTAATTTTACTAAACTATTATCATGGACATGAACTTGGTTTAACATAAGCTCTAGTATTTTAAATGTCACAGAATTGAAAAAGACTTACGTTCAATCTGCAAATGAATTGGAATGTGCGGACACAACAATCACAAGCCGGTACATATTTGAATAGCATTACAAAGCACCAATGAATTAGCGTTCGACTAAATTTTACGGAAATAGTTTATATCGAGTTTTATTTGAAAAGCAGCATGAAAACACACAATACGTTTACATTTCATTGTTTTCCACAATTCATGCTGTAGTCATCAACCTTTTGATTGTTCTTTTCCTTTCTCGTACACTTCTCCAGGGAAATGTTGGTGATAAATTAAACCATATATAAGACCATGCCAGAAAAAGTGTGAAATATATTCAGTTTGGAATCAAATTAATATATCTAAACACAGCCTGGTGTTGTTTAAGGGCTTTATAAACAACATCAGTGGATGTTAAAATATTTGAACTTGATTCCAAACGGATGTTATTTTAACACTTTTACTGGTATGAGCCTACATTATATTCCGACTACTGTTTGTCGTTTTACAGTGTATATGAGATCTCTCCGACTTCTGCAGAAACGTAACAAAATGATCAACTAGTGCACCATAACACACAAATTGGATATTGTATGTAGCGGAAAGAGGGGACATTATAATTTCACCCGGGGAAAGAAGTTTCGTTGCTAGGCAACATCAAAAATGATATCAGCGGGCGTATGTGTTCTATTTCCGTTTGGATGGCAAAAAGAAGAAAACAGGTTGTCAGTATTTAGCTTCTGGCATTATAACAAGCTATCGATTCTGCACAACCCCCCCCCTCAAAAAAAAATAGATATATAAATAAGAATAAGAATAAGAATAAGAATAATAATCTGACGTTGGCAGTGACGATTTGCATCTGTAAGTCAAGCTAATTATAGAATTTACAATTTTGTCGAGATATAGGATTTGAGACCTTTTCACATTATCAAAAATGTGGTTACAAACGACAATAATTGATTTATAATCGATACTGATGGTTTTTAAGTGTTTATGTTTGTGCGTTTGTGTGTACACGTGTGTACATGTGTATGATGAGTGCCATTGATTATACCGTTAAGTATCAAAATACACTTTCATTAGCTTTGGCCTCACGTACGGCATTATAAATTATACAACTCATATCTAGAAGAATAAAATGAAATCTACGATTATGTATTCGAATAATCTATATACTCGTCCGGCGTATGCGATCAATTTTTTTTCTCAAATCGTTTGTTCTAATGGTTTTTACTTCTAGAATGCCAATGATGACCATTCCAATTTTCCTGATCAGTGAAAGCAAGATTGACTCCAGGCCTTGGAGAAACAGCTAATTCCCATCGGTAAACTGCCCATTAAAAAGATGACCCCAGCATGCAATTGTGTAGGCCTACCGCCTTCTCGAGCACGATATTACTCATGCATCTGAATTCATTTTAAAGATATATTCTGGTATTTGTTAAAAAAATAAAATAAATGTTCACAGAATCGCACAAAATGTGAGAAGAATGTTCAGAACTATGAATAAATAATATGTGCCAAAGTGTTTTGCAAGAAAATGTATAATGGCAGAGAAATGTGCAAATAAAGGGTCAAAATTGGGCCATGTCGGGCCGACAGATTTTATACCAGTCCCACGCGCTGCTTCCTGTGTTTGCTGCAGTGGACAGAGCACGTGGAGAATGACATAATTTCGCTTTTAACCGGTTTGAGGTTATCATATTAGTTTTCCCTTGTCTACACAAGTCACGTTGTGCTTTGTTTGTAACATAAGATTATTTTAATCATTCATTTTTCCAAATTGAAGTTCTTTGCAAGTACTCGATATTCGCTTTGGTAAAGATGAAGAAATGTGAATTTGGGGGATGTTTATCATGACATGTAATTCTTATACACATTTTCAGACTAAAGCCTATTTTTTTACGAGCTGATTCTTTTGAAAATTTGAATTTGACCGTTAAATCATATTTAGCGCCCTCTCTTGGTTATAGCATTATTTTGCTCCTTATCGAGCATAGTACAAAGTTATTTCCGAGATTTGACAATGGAATGATATAGAGATATACACAACAATTCAATTCTGACATTTTCATCCAATTTTGAGCATGGGACGTTGTCTTTTATCAAGAAAAAAAATATTGAAATAATGTGGTGCAGCACAACATTAAAAATTTGCACATTTTAGGTTATAGCTTTTCCCAAACTCGTTCATTTTTCGCACAATCTTTTGTGCAATATGTTTATGATATACTATATTTCATTTCATATAGCTTTGAAGACAAAATCTGGTGATAAAAATATTCGCTTTTACCAAAACTGTACTTGGGCTTTAAGATTGCCGCGAAGAAATCCTGTTCAACCGTGCATGCACTGAATCATTTTCTTCGACCGGTATTATGTCCATCCTTTTACACACATCAAATACACTGCAAAGCCAATTACCCGATCCACCCTAAGTTGATTAAGAATTACGCATATTGGGCCAATGCAATTGTTGGTTCTGTTTACAATCATGTTTTTTTTTTAATATAATGGGCAATTCTACATGGGAGAAATCAGGGATATTTTTAAGTGCCCCTTATTTCATTTCGAGGAAGGAATTTGTGGATAAGTTGCTTGGAATCTGTGATGTATATAGCGTAGTTTGAAAAATCTCCCTTCGTAAAAAGTGTTCTAATTTTTCCTATTTTATGTTTAATAAAAATAGGCAAATTCCCTGATGTTATTCCGTTACCGACATTCTTCATACATTGGAGCCTTCCAATGTAATTGTTTCTTCCTTCCCACATGCTAGCGCTTATCTTATACTACATTTCAAGAGTTTGACAGGTCTCTGAGAGGCTGTCACTGAGCTACACTTATATGAAAATGTAGCTCAAAATGGCATGTTATTCAGTTACCACCCATGTGGAATTGCCCAAATTATAGCAGATTAGGCCCGCACTGTAAGTCCGTATTTTCCCCATGTTGGGATAAGGCAATGATTCCTATTCGATCGATGTCTTCACATTGTTTTGAAATTATTATCTACAGTCTATCTTTAAGATTTCAAAGATTAGTTCATATCATTATTTACCCTGCTAGAACCAAAATACGTTAAAAGATTTAAGTGTTTATGCGACATTATTTGTCGTTCAACATTATTTTAAGGGGATGCAGAGAAAACTCGAAGTCTCCGCAGCTTCAGGGCCCACGATGTACAAACGCAGAAAAAATGAATGTTGTTTAAAAAAATGAACTGCATGAAACATATTTGAAAATAACATGAAAAAACATGAAAATTAAAAACATGTTTAATTTATCCATTTTGAGAAGTGAGTTATCTCAGCTAGATATGAATATAGAGAGTCTCATCTTGCGTGGTTTGAAAGGTCCGGGTGGGAACATTCGACCTAATGCAGATACCCGGGAACCAGGAGGCGACAGGTGGCTGCAGCCCCCCTCCCCCCCCCCCCCCCCCCCCCCCCCCCCCCCACCCTATGTGTAAATTGTAATACACAGTCCTATACCAGGACATATTGCTGTCCCTGCATTGCCAATGCACGGCTTTTGTTTATAGGCAATACAAAGTAGCTGTTACAGACATATGAACTAAACGGATAGAGGAAACAAGCGAGAGAGTGGGAGTGACGTAAGTGGGAATGAAGCCCCAGTCGCATGGGAGCCCCGATTGAACACGATTCATCCCGACTCTTTGTTCAGGTGCAATAACACTGAACACACAGTCGTGTTCAATCGTGATCAATCGGAGCATCTAACATGTGGCTGAGCTTAAAAAGAGTGGTGAAAGGGTGGGCTGAACACGATTCACCATGACTCTTTGTTCAGGTGCAATTACACTGAACAAACAGTCGTGTTCAATCGTGATCAGTCGGAGCATCTAACATGTATACAGCTGTAGCTTAAAGAGAGTGATGAAGGGGGAGGAGTGGGGAAGGAGAAAGAATAATAGAAAGAATAAGGGAGAGCTGGATCGATGGGGGGAGAGAGACACCAAGATAGAAAGATAGTGAAAATAAAAGGGAAGAGGTAAAAGACGGAGGCAATATGGGTTAAAGGGGAAAAGTGAATAGGGGAAGGAGTAGGTTCAGAGAGAGCGAGAAAGAGAATGAGGAAGTATGCGCGCAGTTTTCTAGGNCACAGTTTGTTCATCTGATTTTTCTTCATTTACTGACAGTACATTATTGTCTGGGTGTAATTTCCCTTTAAATTACATTTCAAGAGTTTGACCGGTCTTTAAGAGGCTGTCACGTAGCTACAATGTGTGAAAAATGTAGCTCAAAATAGCACGTTATTCCGTTACCACCCAGGTGGAGTTGCCCATAATAGCAGATTAGGCGCGCACTGTAAGTCCGTATTTTCCCCATGTTCGGATAAGGCAATGACTCCTATTCGATCGATGTTTTCACATAGTTTTGAAATTATCATCTACAGTATATCTTTAAGATTTCAAGGATTAGTCCATATCATTATTTACCCTGCTGGAACCAAAAGACGTTAAAAGATGTTCATGCTACCTTGTTTGTCGTTCGGAGCAAACTCGAAGTGACGCTCTGCCCAGCAGCTTCAGGGCCCACGATGTATATACATACGCAAATAAAAGTTGAATAATGGATCATGAAAGACATAAAATAAATGTGAAAACCCCGAAAAACATGAAAAAGCAGTATTAAGTAAAACAAAGAACATGAAAATAAACATAAAAGCATGAGAAAAAGAAACATGAAAAAAGAAAGACATGAGAATAACATGAAGAAAAACATTTTCTTCATTCTCAGACGTGCTTTATCTAAGGAAGATGTGAATATAGAGGGTATTATGATGCGTGGTGTCAATTTCACTTTACAGATGTCCCAATAGAAGGTTGGGTAAAAGAAACATTGATTCAAATGACTATATCGAGGACCCCTGACCCTCCTATTCCATAGATTACACTTTCCAACAACATATCTTTTAGGTATTTCTCGACGTTCTCTTGTGTTCAATTTATTGCTCGAATTATCAATTTGGTGAGGGCGTACTTCATATATGCGGCTTTGATTAAATTGATCTCATTCGTTTATTTTTCTGCAGCAATCGTGATCGTCTAAATCAAACAAAAAAATTGGCACATCTGGTTGAACTGTTCACATGTTCTCTTCCCATATGGACATACCATGAAGGCACTTTATTTTTCGATGCTACTGCCAGTCAGTTGTATAAAAAAAAATGTTTATCAAAATAGTATCACTCTATGGTTTGTTTTTAAATTTTCTATGTGTTGTATGCTGCGTGTCACATAAAATGGATGGAATGATGAATGAACTTGATTTATATTTTCTACACTGCACCACGTTAAAATGGGAATTAAAAGCTTGCGGAATGGTTTATTTGAATAATTGAGTATACGCCAAAAATCAAGGAGGCAAATATGACAGATCAGTTGCACTCGCCTGACTCTGTATACCTATCCATAATTAAAGAAAGACTCCACGCCAATCTTGCTTTGATTGAAAGAACGAAGATCAGACAAACAGACAAAAAAATGAACGAAGTCGGACAATTTGCTAAGAAATTTAACTGTTTGATTTATTTTTAGCTATAATTTAAATATTCGTAACTTGTTTTTATTTTATGTCCGATTTTACACGATCTTGGTGTGTATATGTTCGTCCGAATTTTGCGCTTTTAATCAAACAAAATTATTTTTGGCGTAGAGTTACCGTTTAACTTACGTGACTGATACAGTAAGTTTTCTACTAGAAAACTTTGACTAGATATTTGTCATACCAGGGGCCTGTAACATAAAAGAGATACAATTAATCTTGCAATTGATTGCATCCCTTTGTTCACATTTTGCCATAGACTTACGATAAATATTTATCGTAAGTTTAATTGCATCTTTTATGTTACAGGCCCCAGAAATGATATTTAGTAAAATATGACTGCGCAGAAACGGTCATAAATTATGATTGAATATGTATGTCATGACATTTTCCCTGTAATAATCTCAATTAAACGGTTCATGATAATAACAATGATTTTAATGTTCATAGATGTATCCATAAACAAGTGAATGAAAAGTAACCAGCGACACTAACTTCTGTACAGATTGAAAACATTCTGAGATAATGTTTGAGACAATACACTGTTAGAATGATATCAAATGAAAGCCAAAATATATATTTTCATAAACGCAACGTATATGCATGTGTTCTTTATTTTGGCATTGGGATCGAGGCATGCGCGAATTTAGTTTGAAATGTATTTCACATTGTTTGGATCAATTCAAAGTATTGATTTTGTGCTTAGATTAAAAGGTTAGATATACTAGTAAATGATATTGTTTGTGCCCTTGTTATGATCAAACTGTATTTTGTTCACTTGCGTAGTTTTTTCCAGAGCCTGATTTGGATATAGGGCATTTTTATGGATACCATGCTATGGTTCAGATATTTAATGTCAACACTTTTTTCTAAACAAATCTTGTTTAAAGCTCATTTCACAATTGTCGTACGACCTGCTTGCGACTTATTGCGATTTTTTATTTGTTTTGTCATACAAAGGAGTCCATGCCGTCGTGAGATCACTTGCATGAACCTGGGGTGGTCGCGACTGAATTTTCAGCATGTTCGAAACTCAACGGGCACCACTGCCTTGCACTCGATTTAGTCGCATTCGGTCGTAAGACCGTCGCACCACTTTGCACGACTTCTTAGAACACATCACCTGACGGTCGCAATAATTAAGCTGAGGAGCCAGTAGTAACACTCTAGTATGTGTAAGCGATTATCGAAATGAAAGTCTAGGAAATCTGTATTTTCTGATATTGTGTTCGTTCTTGTTAAATTTGATAAAAATGGCATGTAGACACATTAACGCTTGAACGCTTGAAATGTCTAAAACACATATTTTTTTAAATTTCAATTGATATCATTATTGTTTATATTCGGCGGAGCAAATTTGGTTCATTTTGTTATTCAAAAGGCGTGCGAAAGGAAGGAACATAGACCTTGCCATTTCCCCCCTTTCCCCTTCGACCCTATAGTTTGAAAGCACAAGCCCTAGACTTTCGGTGTGTGCATGCCGCTGCGTAGAGCATGATTGTGTAACTACATAACACACATAAAGCATTGCTCTATCCTAGCATGCATACACACAATGATACACACATTGCATGCCCTGTATCACTCTCTGTGTATGCGCACAACGAAACCCAAGGGTCTGTTCTAGCAGACTACTTCGACCCTACCAGTCATCTGATCAAGTGTCATGAGTGTTGGCCTGCATTAATGATGAATATTGTTAAATTTGCAACATCTTAAGTGCAAAAACTGTTATGTTTGTGCGGTTACTAAGGAAGCAGTCATTCGATCAAAAGAAACGTTCTAGTAAAATTGATTGAACCATTATTGAAGTCAAGCGATGGCCCCATATAAATTGATGACAAAAACGCAATCATGATCAGACGAATGCGGTTTGTTTGTATCGAACATGAGGGAAAACTTTAAAGATCGTGATTTTTTTGCGGCAATGGCGCACAATTTTGTCGTTATCTTAAGTCCGACTCACACCTTTGCGTTTTTAGCGTGCGTCGGCCCAACGTTTTTTGTTTTTTTACAATTAGAGATGCTCCCTGGAAGCGCAAAGACCTCGATCATACTGTGGACTGACATTCGGTGTACGCTCCTTGAGCATACGCTGAACGTCTGTCCACCGTCCGATCAGCGAATATTCTGCGTTCGGGTAACGTTTTTCTAAATTCCAAAAACGCTGGACCGACGCAGGCTAAAAAAGCAAAGGTGTGAGTTGGCCTTTAATGGAAGTATAGGCCAACCAGTCAATAATTGATATATGTTCGAACTTATTTCAATTACAATCAATACATTGCATGTCAGGATGTATTGGAAAAGATCTATTTCTCAGGATATATATATTTTCATTCCAAAGCGCCGCCCTCCATCGCAAAATAAGAACAAATTAGATATTTCGGATGGCGTAGTGAAGATTAGCCTTTGTCGTATGCAGGTCTCAGCTCTTGCCGTATTTAGGTCTCAACATTTTGCAGCATTGTAAGACTGTTTCTAGTTAAAGATATATATGGCGAGACTTGATTTCGCTACAACAAGTCACATACTTATGAAAAGTGATCAAAAATAACTTCGTACTTACTCGTCTTGACTCTGGCCGCCTGATATGACAGGATGATTTGTACTCTCTTTGTGATATTCTGCCCTCTCCTGTTTGGTAAGAAATTTGAGAAAAATGATTGTCTTCAGTCAATCGATCAATTATATTTCACAATTGTATTGCATTTATTACAGTTGGAGCATGATAAAAATCTATTTCCGAAAAACTAAGTCGAGTGTCAATTCAATGCTCCTTTGCAGCGCTATTCAAATCAAAACCGGTTCTATTGTCCATGACCAACTTAAATTTGCGAAAATAGTTCATACCGTGTTTCTGGTATTTTCTAGTTTAAAGTGTCAGTTAATGTGTTATTGTATTATGAACAAGAAGTTTCATCAATTTTTATTTCAATTTTATAGTAGAAATATTTGATCGAATGAAAATGGAGAGTGACCAGTCCCGTTGTAAGATTTTTCTAACCCAATACTGATTCGACTATAATGATGATGTTCTAACATTTCAATACACATGACAACAACCGTGGTATATTTCGGTTTTTTAATATTTCATATTCTGTTTCAGACCAGATTTATGAATTTCAAATGAATTCAGACCTTTATTTCCTGAACATAATGGTACCATCACACCTACCATGCCTACGCGAATCGAGGATGACGAAGGCTGATGAGTAACAGGGAAAATACAAAAGCTCATAGCGATTAGAAGGCGAGTTGTTCAACTCGTTAATGGGCCTCAAGGTCAGCTCACACCTTTGCGTGTTAAGTCTGTTTCTGCCCAGCGTTTATGACAATTAAAAATGTTCCTTGGACACACGGTGGATCATACGGTGCACTGACGTTCGGCGTACCCTCCTTTAGCGCAAGTTAAACGTCAGTCAACCGTCTGATCAGCATATATTGTGCGCGCGCTCGGGGACAGTTTATTTTTTTTCATTAAAAAATGCTGGGCCAATGCAGGCTGAAAACGCAAAGGTGTGAGTCGGTCTTCATGCCTTTAGCGAGAAGTTCTTTCTGGACAAATATTTACTCATAAATGGAAGCACCGTTAAACCGGCCCAAAACAACATCAACAAAGATGAACAACTAGCTAGCCTTTTGGTTGCACGTATTTAAGCTTCCGTATTTTTGCAATTCATCAGCATTCGTCCTCCTAAATTCACATAGGCATGAGCAGACATTCAAGTAGGAACACAGATTGGAAATGCACATTAGAAGACTTGTGAAAGTTCTTTATTCAAGATGGTATTACTTCGTATTGTGTCTGAAAAAATGCTCTTGTTTTTACGTTTTGAAATAAAAGGGTTTGCGGCGTCAACCCAAAGATGTGAGCAGTTTGCACGACGTCCTTGCCCTGTTTTTGAACTTTATGGGCAACCTGTGCAACAAGTACCCGTAGCTGTTAACATTACCACCTACAACGGTCCTACAACAAACCGAAGCAACATCACTCTTTATATCTGCATGATATCAGCTGAGAAGGGTACGTTTCTTTGGATTCATTTGAGATGTTGCATAATAATCTACATTAACGATACATACAGCTCGGGGAAAATGGGAGAGAGCATATTCAATTATTGAGGCGTTTATCATTCAATATTGAATATCTACGCTAGCTCTTTTTAATACGTTGGGTATACATTGGTATTACTGATGTAATATATGCACTGTCAACTGATTTCTGTTAAGTTAACACCCATCAATTTCAACATAAATGAATAATCTATGACTATGACATTAACAACTAAGATCATGCATTCATGAAAACATATTTTGGATTAAGCAAATGATGTAAATCTATGCACTTTTCTGTTGTTCTATAATCATTGAAGAATATTGCTGTGAATTATAATTGATTTTTATGTATTCAGTTGGTAGATGAGATGATTTTCAACTTATCTGAGCCTGTGACCTAAACCAAGTTTGCAATCAATTAAAAAAAATTAGTCCATGAGTTGCCATTGACTTTCGATGTATAATTGGATTGGATTGGTTGGATTGGTCTTATTTTCCGTAAAGTAAAAAACAACAACTCAAATACACAGAAAATCAGTATAAATCAATACATACAAAATTTAAAATAAATGAAAATATAATTAATCAAAATAGCTAATTCGCGGTTGGAGCACCCCATTCAGAACCATTAACATGATGGCTCGAGGTCCAGGCGGATGCTTCACCAAGATAAGAAAGACTTTAAGAACGACTTTAAGATCGACTGTTTAATATCCCTCCGTGTGCGTAATACTTCTTAATAGTACGCGCATTCAGCGCACTAATTGATACTAACTTTAAAAACGACTTGGTGAAACACCACCCAGGACTGTAAATCTTGCTATGTGGCCCTGATCCAAAATTGATTGAACCTAAACTCACTTTCTGTATCATCTTTATACATCATTGATAATCATTAATAGCTTCATCATCGACGCAATCATCCTCGATTTCGTCGCCCTCATCGGCAGAAGTCACCCCCAGTTCTTCGTCATTGTCAAGTTTGAGATCAACGCCATTGTCATATAATTGATCTCCTTCACAGAATCCTCAACTGCTAGTTCGAAAACGTCAGGAGTTCACAATCCTCTGTCTTCACTTCCCTTCTCTACTTCTTCTTCTTCTTCTTCTTCTTCTTCTTCTTCTTCTTCTTCTTATTCTTCTTCTTCTTCTTTTTCTTCTTCTTCCTCTTCTTCTTCTTCCTTTGCTTTTAAATGGTCCCCTTTTGCTTCTTCGTCTGCTTCCTCCTCCTCTTCTTCGACTTCATATTCCCTATCATCTTCTAGTTCCATTTTATCTTCTTCTCCTTATTCTTCCTCATCCTCTTCTACTACTACTCCTTCGTCTTCTTCGTCATCAGCAACATCTTCCGTTTCTCCTGTTCCTTCTACTTCTCTTTCTCATTCATTTTCTTCTTCTCCTTCTCCCACTCCTCCTTCTCATCTTTCTTCTTATCTTTCTTCTTCTACTACTTCTTATCCTTCCTCTTCTTCTACGACTACTTCTTCTCCTTCTCCTCCTTCTCCTTCTTCTCCTTCTTCTCCTTCTTCTTCTTCTTCTTCTTCTCCTCCTCCTCATTTTCCTCCTTCTGATACCGTAACGTCTACTCCCGCTCTATCTTCATCTTCATCTTCTGCATCCACTTCATCTTCACATTCATCATCTAATGCTAATTCTTCTCCTTCCTTCACCCCTTCTCCACCCTCCATCTCCTCTGTGAATTCGGCCTCAAATCCTTCCAATAATTATTCTCCTACTACTTCTTCTTTGCCGATACCGCCTATCTTTTCCGCTCCATATTTATATTCATCTTCGTCTCCTCCACCCTCACCTTCTCCATCTTCTCCTTCTGCATCTTCTTCTTCTCCATCTTCTCCTTCTCCTTCTCCCCCTTCTCCGCCCGCCTCTTGGCCTCCTTCTCCTTCTTATTCATATTCTCCAACTTCTTCTTCGCCTCCTTTCCCCTCTTCTTCTCCCTCTCCTCCTTCTCCCCCTCCTCCTCCTCCTCCTTCTCCTCCCCCTCCCCCTCCTCCTCCTCCTCCTTCTTCGTCTTCTTCTGCTCTTTCTTCCTCTCAAACTTCATCTCCTCAAATTTCTACTCCTTCTTTTCAAACTCCTTCCGCCTCTTCCTATCTTGATTCTCCTGCGTCTGCACCTTCATCTTCTTCGTCATCGTCATCACCATCGTCCTCGCCGTCTTCGTTATTGTCGTCTCCTTATCCTCCTTCTCAAGTTGGGAATGAGGAGTCCAATCCCGACGATGCAGCAGACCATGTGTCCCCGCAACAACAAAGCACCATCTCATCCATCACTGAAACAATAGCGTCCACATCAAGGACCTCATCCTCCTCATCAACGTCGCATGCGTCAACGTTGACCCTGACATCAGCGGACGTACCTTCGTCATCATCCTCCACGGAATCTACGGCGATAACAACTTCGTCATCGGCACTTGAAGCAAAGTCGTCAACAACACAATCGTCTCCATCATCGACTCCATCGCAAGCACATACGAACTGGACCACGCATGACTATGGTAGGTTAAAGACTTTTTTCTTTTTTTAACCCTCCGATAGGGCATTTATTTTTCATTCTTTTCATACATGTACAGTAATAACATAAATTTACAAACAATATATAAACAAACAATATCAATACACAAAATACGAGATAAAAAAAAACATAGGCTTTCAAATATCATATTTGTAGATTTGTAGAGGTCTGGTATTAAGGATAGTTACAGCATAATGGTTGATGGTTACAGTGAGATCTCGTCAAAAGCTTTGGAAAAAGGGCGTTATAATTCGTATGAACAATGCAAAGACGAGATCTCACTGTAGTTTGAAACGACTAAATGTGTACAATTACATTGCTTCTATTCTCTTTTAAAAGCAAAAATGTGTGATCAACAATTATAAAATACTTAGATAAAAACCATAAAACGTCTAATACAATTCCATAGCAATATACTCAATCAACCGTTACCTTACTGAACGAAGATTAAAATAATAAAGACTTGATCTGCCTTAGAAAAATCTTGTTTTTATTGAAAGTGAAGAAATCGCATGAGCAGATTGAAAAAAAGGTTTGAAACAAATCAGATAACTAATGAGAAAGTTATGAATATTTCAATGTTATAACTCAACAGTTGTTTGTCGTGTAAATTGGCAGCGTTGTGCCACGTGATATGACATAGTTCGTGCACTTCTCGGAAAGCAGTTTACTGTATTATATCTTATTGTTAAAAAAAAAACCTATTAAATGCTTAACGCTAAAAGAACATTTTTTTCTTCGTCGATATATACATGGATACAGATACATTTATTGATTTAACCTTTTGAGGATTTGAAAAGAATTGTAAAAACGGATTCTTAAAAACAATCAGTTAAAATAAGCTTGCTGACAAGAAGTACATTACATACGTCATCACACGTGACCGAAAGCCACGTGTTATAACAAATGCCGTACAGTAATTTATGAAAAACATCGTTCAATCATTATCGTTGAAATATTCATAACTTCTTTTTAAATTCTTGTTGGATTTACTTCAATTTTTTTTATCTGTTCGTCTGACTTTTCTGCTTTTGATAAAAGCAAGATTTTTCTCACGCATAAAATGCAGAAACAAAACAATTGCGTGAATTTCTTAAATGGCGGGGGGGGGGGAGAAGAGCAGTAATGTATTTTCTTATGAAGATATGTGAGGCACCATGTTTTGATTATATTTCCGCATCTAAGCACAATGACTCTTCTCCGCAAATATATTCTGGTGTAAAATAAAAACAGAATAAACGACAACTCTTGAATCCCCCCCCCCAAAAAAAAAAAAATCGGAAAATGCAATATATCAATGATTATTTCCCGCACACGTTCTTGCTCATTACAAAATAGTAATCTACTTTTTTTAAATGTACACCAGGGTTTGTTATTGTTTGTTATTGTTTACAGTGCACTTACATTACAAGTAAATGACTGATGAATTATCAAGGGGTGGGGCATGGGATACTTGGGCGTAAAATAAAACTTTCGTAGCTTTCTTAACATATATAGCAAAATTTGAAGTCGCAACTTTGTGCATTTCCTGACTAAAATATTCTTGTATATCTTCGATTTTTTTTCCAGATCCTTGTCCGGACGTACCAAATACCACTGGTGATAGAGCAGATTGGAATGACACCAAAATATACCGGTTACATCGCCAGACCATGCTACACGGGTGGTGTGCGCGCCAATTCTGTGGCAAAGTTGGCGCTCAGCTCCCGACGATAGAAAGCTATCCCGAGTACTCATCTCTTCTCGACTCTTTCCCAAAGATTCTGGGAAATTCCAGTGTATGGTTGGGTTGCACGGTGGAATATAGTCAGAACGTCAGTGATCCCGATGTGTTCTGCAATTATGGTGAACCTTACTGGCGGAAACCAAATGCAAATGGTTCGTATTACCTAGTTGAAGGCCCTGTTCAGATCATGCAGATAGGGCCCCGGAAGCAACACGATTCAACACGACTCTTTGTTCGGAAGCACTTAACTGTGAATTAACAAAGAGCCGTGTTAAATCGTGTCGCTTCCGGAGTCAGTCCCTTGGATTATCGTGTTCTCATAGAATGAAGAAAAATGACAAAAAAAAAACTGTAGAAAACCTGAGTAAAATTGAATAACTCCTTTACAAGTAATCATTTTTTCCTTTTTTTTTTAAATGATATCACAATACCTGCTGCCAATGGGGATCCGTGCGTTCGGCAAATTTGGTAGAATCTGTGACGAACTTGTGGACAAATCATCATTCTCTTTGTTTTTAATGAATTTTGACCCCAAAAATGGATTAATGAAAAATGTTGACTTGAAGTTCAACAAGATTCTTTTCAAAATACATGCAGAATCGACAAACATAATCATGGAGTACTTAAGCGAAAAGCCTATTTTTACTTTTCTGAAAAAAGGAGAAAATATACAACATCGTATACAAATTGGATGAAGTTGTCCAACATAACGTCAGAGATTCCGTCAATGTTGCCGAGCACACGGATCCCCATTAGTAGCAGGGATCGCAATATTATGTCAAAATGCATGACCCGACTCATCCAGGTTCCATACGGTCCTAAATCCAGTTGGGTACTATTTGGCCTGATTATATGTCTTATGTTCAGGGACAGTTAATGAGGTCACAGAGTACACAACTTGGTAAAAATTTAGGACTACTGCTTGATATATAAAGATGAATGAATAATGATTTAGAAATACGCTCTGGACAACTCTGAAAACAAATTTAACCAATAAATTAGACAAACAATTTTAATCATGCTTTATTAGTAATGATTTTTAAATCCATTTGTATTGACCTGACTCTAATCTGTAATTTGATTTTATCTTTAATCCAATACCTGGCTTAAAAACAAATATAAATGGATTTAAATGATAACATACCATTCTACATGAATCTAAAACGATAATATTATTCACAGATTAATTTTTACAAACTTTATGCAGATCTGTTCCCCAGGAAAATCGAAATAGACGACTTTCAATCGCTAGAATCTTAGAGTACTATGAACTATTTCATTGATATTTTTATGCAGGTTTGATCCCAAGACGCTGTCCTCAAAGCCCGGTGGATTGGAATACATCTTGCGTCAAACTCAGTCCGTCTGGAACGGTGGAATGCGCGGTGGATTGTTTTGAAGAATTGGTCGTTCTATGTCAGAAATATAAAGTCCATTCAGTCATTGAAAGCCACGACGCTACCAAATAATGAGCTCAAAATAAGGCCCCGGTCACATCTAAAGGATTCAACACGACTTAACTGCCTCCGAACAAAGAGTCGTGCTGAATCGTGTTGCGTCCGGGGGCCCTATGTGACGACCGGGGTTTTACCAAATTAGCAACAAACTCATTGTGAGCAGAGGGAACAAAAGCCAGGGACAAAGTAGACAACCTATATTCAAGCATCAACAATATCCAGATGGACGCACCCTTCTTATTCTGCAGGAAATTGGATTCGCACCTGGGACTTTCTTTTGTGATCATGAAGCTATTGTGAATGTTTGAATGAAGTTGTTTACTTTGTCCCAATCCTTTGTCCATTCTGCTCACAGTGCCTGTTCTACATCGTGTGCATGGGTGGTGTTTCGTATAGAAGCAAAGGCCTGTCAAACGCGAATATTCGTCATGCCTTCGATCATGCCTTGATCTCGTAATAATAATAATTGATTACGAGATGATACATCGATTTCCCAGTTTTTATACACATATTACCATAGATCTTGTAAATATTATTGTGATTTTAACCCTCAATATCCTTGGCTATTTTGATGCCTACAGAGACTGAGAAAAATCGGACCACAAATAAGAAAGATATGAACGTTTAAACAGAAATTGGCAACTGATGGAGTCATAGGTGCAAAACTGACCGTTTACTATAAGTACTATATTTATACAAGTGTTATAAAATGTTACTTTTTTCACCCAAAATATGATATCATCCAAACTTTAACTATATGATATCTTCATGATAGATATGTAGATCCCATATTTGCATGTTTGCCTTAATTCAAACCCTGTATTTTTTTCGGTAAAAATGATGAATTTTGCACCACAAATATAAATCTAATTCTGGTAAGTAGTGCATCCATGATGTCATCAAATTGGCAACATGTCTGAAATTTTCATTCATTTGCTCATTTTTCCAAATCTTTACAAATCCACAACTTTTTTTATTACTTATCCGAATTTCTTCAAACTTTTTTGTTTAGCTCACCATTTTTTCTGCCTCTGGTAAAAAAAAATATTATTTTGGGGTAGACTCTCCTTTTAACAGGCAATGACTATATCATTGCATTTCATCTTGTTCGTCTGAGAAGTGAGGGGCTTATGTTACTCACTATTTGTTGATGAATTCACATAGTTAAATGCATCAATATTTATGATCAAGGAATGTATACAGCTTCATCAATAAATTCCCATATAATATTTGAAAATATATGTCACTAGATAAGTATCATGTAATAAACAATGAATACTGATAAAATCTATTCATATAATGTATTGCTATAATAAGAGAATGTAAATATTTTCAACACTACTTCATTGACGTATGTAATTCTAACTATTCCAATTATGCTTTACATTCATTGCATAAATATCAAAATCAATATCTTAATAACAGTTTTTGTTTGCATCATATAGTTTTCGTTAATTTATTAGGTTTGTTTTTGTTTTGTTTTTGTTTCCCTTTTTTGTATGATTTTTTGTCGAAGTAAATCCGAAATGAAAAAATATTAATTTACCGGAATTGATAATTGTTAGCATTAATTTTGCTGATGTGAAATGCATAATTACATTATACAAAATACATAATTCTTATCAAAAAGATTATTTATCAACATCATATCTATAGAGTTTTGTTTCCTTTTCTTTAAAAACAATGTTTTAGACGTTAGATTCATGAATATGTGCCCAACTAGATGAATTCGTAGAGAAAAAGGGATTTATTTTGTGCGTCAAAAGGCTCAAAACAGGGCATAAAAAGCAGTAATACATAGTATTTATGTAGAGAAATGACGAACTTCGTGATCACAACGTCATGTCACATGACACAAGTTCACTGTGAGCAGAAGGGACAATGGCCTGGGATAAAGAAAACAACACCCATTCAAGCATTATCAATAGCTAGATATGGATGCAAGAATAAATTTCCATCCATCCCATTCTGTGGATAAAAAAAATGTTAAACAAGAGTTGCACCGGGAACTTTCTTTTGTAATCTGGAGTTTGTGAATGCTTGATTGAAGTTTTCTAATTTGTCCTAGTCGATAATCATTTTTCCCTTATCTGCTCACAGTGATTTTGTTATTAGATGTTATTAGAAGATTCCTCTTCTGGCCTTCTGGCCCCAAAGTTTCTCAAACCTGGGGGAACGTGCATACTCGTTCGCCAGCCCGACCTTTTGGAATAACCTACCTGAAGACATAAAAAGCTGTTCTACTCACCTGTCATTCAAGAAACTTGTGAAAACTTACCTGTTCATTTCTTAAATTAATCTTACGTACTTTTACTTCTCTCTTAATGCGCCTTGAGCACTCCTCAGAGTGGATTAGGCGCTATACAAATGGCATTATTATTATCATTATTATTATTTACGACAGTCTAGTAGGTCAAGGGTATGACCATGTGAGGGTGTGGGAAAATTTAATAAACTAAGTACAGTACAATGAATCTAGTAGGTCTTTAAAACACTCTGATTATGAAGAAGACGTATCATCAATAGTGATTATGTTATCAGATTCACGACAGTCTAGAGGTGTTAGGTCTATGATATGACTATGTGAGGATGTGGGAAAATTTTACAAACTGAGTAATATTAATAATAATACACAACATTTACATAACGCTTAAAACGAAGTGTTTCTAAGCGCTCTGTGCATTGTTACCCGGCTATAGCATGGCTACCATTTGACGCTCAATGCATTCAAGGAATTTCTTCCTACCGGTACCCATTCACCTCAGCTGGGTTGAGTGCAGCGTAGTGTAGATGAATGTCTTGCCTAAGGAAATTAGCGTCATGGATAAGATTCGAACCTACGACTCTCGGGTTGAAAGGCGAGAGTCAGAACTACTACACCACGACGCCTCCACACAGCACAGCACAATTAATCCATTATGTTTTTAAAATACTATGATTATGAAGAAGACATACCATCAAAAAGAACACGATATAATCTGTTTTCGTAAAATTAAGTGTGCCATGGGACAATAGATCCGTACGCGATGTATTGGACTGTGCGGACAGAACACTCACAAGCCGGTTCCGATTTCAATAGCAATACACATGAGCATTGAATTGGCGTGCAGTATAATTTTATGGAAAGATTTTATATCGTGTTTAAGGAGCATTGGACAAAAGGTAATTCTGAATGTATTCAGTGCATTGTGAAATAAACACTGAAACAGATTTAGTATAAGCCCTGAATATGATCGCTAATGATGGTCTGTAAACTTTGGTCGGTAATATAATGAACGATTTGGCCAAACAGTGAAATAGGCCACTTCTTTAGACTCTCGCACGCATTTTTGTGTACAAATTCTTTGGAGATCAATGAGGTCCTCGACCGCTGACTAAATGAACACAAGTCTATATGGAGGGGTGGACTATTTCACGAGAATAGTAAAAGATTTAGATACAATATTATTTCAGTATAATCAAATGAATGATTCGTTCTCACCTGGCAAGCGTCAATGGATTACTTGAAGACGAGACCGGTTCCATCTCCTCGACGACCAATCCTACGGATATAATATTGTATCTAAATGATGAAAGCGATGACCAATTGGAATTAGTTCTCGCTGGACTACAGAGTGGTTCTCAGTTCATGTCTCTCTCAATGTCCCAAGGTCAATATTACTTTCGGTAATGAAATCCTGATTGGAAATTGTCTTGCTGCAAAAGGAGCGTGCAGTGGCGGAATAGAGTTCCATCTACTCTAAACATGATGTATTGGGGCAAGATGTCTCAGAAAAACGTTCCAAATGTTGAAGATTGTTCTTTCTCCTTCCACCTCGAGCCCTCTGCCAGGTTTTCTTTGGCTAAGGACGTCGTTTTCCATGTGATTTGATGGTCTCGTGGACATGCAATAGTCGAGAATGACATGAAGTCTTTTAATAAACGATTGAAGTCCATCTGGCGTATACTTGATAACAACAATGTGATGATCATCAGGATGTTTTTGCGGTAGATATATCATCACCTTGTCTGTTGTCCTTGAGGGGACCAGGATTCGGGGTATTCTCATAGCGGCCCGGGGAACTCATTGATCTCCATAGCCTTATTACACACAAAAAAACGTGCGCGGGACTAGAGAGGTGGCTTGTTTCACGATTTGGCCGGATTCAGAAGCACATCACCGGTTGGGGACGTCATTGAGATCCATAGACATAGTACGTTAAAACCAAACACAACAGCAACAACAGATGAGGATTTCTTTTCACTATTTGGCCGGATTCAGATGCATATCACCCGCATGAAAAAGTTCAACCCCAGTCACATAGAAGCCCGGAAGCAACACGATTCAACACGACTCTTTGTTCAGTTCACAGCTGCCTCCAAAAAAAAAGAGTCGTGTTGGATCGTGTTGCTTCCAGGGCCCTTTGTGACCGGGGC
Organism: Temnopleurus reevesii; assembly: GCA_036244855.1. Lineage (NCBI taxonomy): Eukaryota > Metazoa > Echinodermata > Echinoidea > Temnopleuroida > Temnopleuridae > Temnopleurus > Temnopleurus reevesii. The sequence continues at coordinate 38,972 of BQKZ01001869.1, read as the reverse complement.
TTAATGCCCTAGTCGAGTCACATAGAAGCCCGGATGCAATACATTGAACACAAGTCTTTGTTCAGTTCCTAGTTAGCTGCCTCCGAACAAAGAGTCGTGTTGAATCGTGTGCTTCCAGGGCCCTATGTGACCGAAGCTTAATGCCCTAGTCGAGTCACATAGAAGCCCGGATGCAATACATTGAACACGACTATTTGTTCTGTTCCCAGTTAACTGCCTCTGAACAAAGAGTCGTGTTAAATACAAAGCATTGTTATTTGCATTGTATGGAATCCTCCTTTTTAGAAACAGCTTGAAGTGACCTGGGGCCGATTGCTCGAAATGGTCTTAGCTATCCTCTTCTTGCTAAGACGTCTTGTCTTCTTGTGCTACCCTCAACCAGGGGCCAATTGCACGAAATGGTCTTAGCTATCCTCTTCTTGCTAAGACGTCTTGACTTCTTGTGCCATCCTCGTAACATAGACATTAGCGTCGATACGACTATGTTAAGAGGGTGGCGCAAGAACTTAAGACGCCTTGGCATGAAGAGGATAGCTAAGGTGCCAGTGAATGGACAGTGACATGTGTGGAGTCAATGGATTTAATCACTGTGAGCAGAAGGGCCAAAAAAGTGGGACAAAGTAAACAACTTCCATTCAAGCATTCACACAAATGAACAGGTAGAGGCAAGCAAAATATATGTATTTCAATCTTATTATGTGGAGAACAAGACATGTCGATAGAGGAAAAGGGGAACTGGCCTTTTGTGTGTATCTACATATTGTGAAGGTTTGAATGAAGTTGTTTACTTTGTCCCACTCCTTTGGTCCTTCTGCTCACTGTGAATAGCACGGACGCAGAAGCATTGTACAGTGAATACTGCCAGATGATGAGGATACATTGTGTTACACAATATAGACCTATCTAAAGTAAGGTTCACACTGAGAGCCTAAACCTTAAGATTTCAGAAACTACGAAAGAAACACGGAAGCTTATAGGTGCAACGCAAGGCGAGTTTGTACAAGTCACCTTTTCACTAGTACAAGTCGCTTCCTCGCTTTTTTCAATTCGTGATGCACGTGTAAGCTTCCGTATACCTGTCGTAGTTTCTGAAACATTAAGATTTGGGCTCTAAGTGTAGGCATGGCTTAAGACTTGACATTCAAATGCATTAAAGCGAACAATACACAATAGGCTACTTTTTGGATTACAGTAATGTCGCATAGAAGTGTTATAGAACATGGAGTCCCCTTTACAGCATACAACGCACATCAGTTGACTGTGAAGTTGACAAACAGTCGTGTTCAATCGTGTGGCTTCCGGGATTCTATTTGACTGGGGTATTTTCATCAAGATGCTGGGAGAAATTGATAAGATTGATAAATTTCTCAAATCACTGTACTACAAATAAAAAAAACACAGTTTCGGCGATCGAATACGGTCTTACATTTTTCGTCAGACTCTCGGAAAAATGAAGACGGTTAATCGCAAGCACCGGGGACGATCATCGGACCAACGGCTAATCGAATCTTGTCAGACCGTACTGCCCCCAAACGCCCTGTTCACATCTCTTCTGCTCAATTCGTATATGAACAGTCACAAGAATCCCTCTCTCTCTCTCTCTCTCTCTCTGAGGACGCCAAATTTCCGATGTAATTTTTTTGGGTTTTTATTTCTTCCATGGTCCTTCCATGATCAACCGTTCACACACCAGGAAAATTTCTCCCGGGACAAGTATTGCGTCAACGGGAGAACAGCTGGAATGTATCGCCAGCGAGGAGGGATTTAACGGTGCAGGCCGCTCTCCAGCCCC
>BQKZ01001869.1:3283-13668 GCA_036244855.1 Temnopleurus reevesii | reverse complement strand
TTATACTAATAATTATATTAATAATGATAAGTACTGTTATTAAAATTGTAAAAATAATCAGAATCAGAATCATAATAAATTAGCTTTATACATGTAGTGCGCCATTTATTCATTCTGTCTAGATGCTCGAGGCGCCTAGAATTTACTTTGATTTTAAGTGTAAGAAAAACAAGAACAAATACAGAGTTGAAATGAAGGCGTATCCTCAGAATACATTTTAGATAAGTTGTCTTTTAGATTAGCCTTAAAGGTTGGGTCTGCGCCAGAAAACCCTTGCTTTGAATTAAAGCACAGAAAGGACACAGAAAGGAGACTTATACAGATAACAAAAAAGTTTGAAGTGATTTGGACAATAAGTAAGAAAGGTATGAATATTTCAATTATATAACCGACCAGTCATTTTCACGCGAATTGGCAATTGGGTCATGCTGTCCCAATTTTCCAATGGATTCGGAAACAAACTGCGAAACCTCATCCTTGTGCATTATTGAGCACCGGGTGATGAGATAGTTTGGTGCTTCTTGCGTAGTTTAATGTTTGTTTGGTTTGGTTATTTTTGTGTCATTCTTTGTTGTTTCCACAAATCGACTATGATACATGCAATTTAAAATAAATATAATGTGTAAAAGAAAATGAAAATGAAAATGCATTTCCAGAAGCGCATGTTTAGGTTCGTTTCACCGTCACTTGTTCGTAGAATAATATTAGAAATCGTATGTGTGTAGGCGGTGTGTGTGTGTGAAGGCTTCACCACAGAAAGCGGCAGAAAGTCCAAAAAGCGCCAAGAGAAAATGCACTTTTCACAAGTCACAATGGTCTATTTGATAGCAGCAAATGCCCAGAGTTATTAAGAAAATGTTATTTGTCAAGTAAGTCGGAGCCAAAGAGTTTCTATAAATCAACATAAATCAACATAAATCAACATATGCAATCTGTCTATGTTGCAATCTTTGATAGATTGCAACATAGACCTATGGTTTGAACATTCTTTGACAAAGTTAAAACTTGTATATATATGCAGATTTTGACTTGTACGGACTAACTGGAAACAGCATTTGGCTGGTGCATATGCCGTGAATGAATAAAATGAATGAATGAATGAATGAATGAATGAATGAATGAATTGGTGAATGAATGAATAAATTGGTGAATGAATGAATGAATGAATGCATGAATGAATGAATATGGTTAGTTCACTTTAAACCTTTTTTGTGGGACACTCTGTACTATTTATGGACAGGGATGTGTGGAAATGCGCAGATTTTCGTTTTATAACTTTGCATCAATGTCTGCGACTCACCGTATGAATAAATCAATAACGTCTCTATAGAGAAAAAAAAATAAACCTCGTCAGCTAAGTTTCATTCATGAGAATCAATTTCGATGTGCAATTACCATGGAAATAGATGGACGCTTGTCAAACAATTGACGAGACTTCCATTAAGCACGTCGCTCGTACTTGTACCAATGACGTTAAAGATCCGGTTAAAGCAAAATATTTGTGTTGCACAACAGAGAGAAATCTTTATATACAAGCGAGCGGTGATGTTAGGCACCTGAAACTTTATTCAAGAACAGGAATATCATTGCATCATCTTCTCCAGCAAAATGGCGTCATCTGATATTTCTTTTCGATGGGTTCTCTTGATGATATTGCTCAGATGCACGGTACATGGTAAGATATCGAACACAATTACGCGATAAAATTGACTTTTTCAGGAAGATTCTGTGTAAAACACTTCAGTAATTATTTGATACATTAACATTCATCGATTCCTGCTCTGCTTTGACTTTGACAACTGTAGGGCAAGCCCTAGTCACATTGGGCCCCCGAGGCCCCGGCAGCAATACGATTCTACCGTGACGACTCTTTGTTCGCAGGCTGTGAACTAAACAAAGCGTTTTGTTGAATCGTCGCTTCTGGGCTTCTATGTGACTGGGGCCCATAGGAAACTGCTCAAAGAGCTGAGCCCATGGGAGTTCACCAGGGAACAATGCTCTTACCTCTTTTTGAAAGGACGTCTTGATTTTGTACCACCATCTTAACATGGACGAATTAGCGTGTGTGTCTATGTTAAGAAGGTGGGACAAAAAGTTAAGACGTCTTAGCAAGAAGGGGATAGCTGAGGCACTTTTTGGCAACTGGCCCCAGCTGTCCTAGTCTCTGACACAATGATTGCATTTATACCAATATTTTTCAAATCAAGTGGTTTAACTTTCAACTTTGCAACTATGTTTTCTCTATCCCAAAGATAGAAAGAGTTTGGACTATTATCACTTGTGTCACGGTATAAAAAAAACCCTTTACGTCAAGTATTGAAAGTTGCGATTATCACAATCAGGAGTGATCGCAATAGTGTACTAAAGCAGTGACCTAATTATTTTTTTCTCTCTTGAGGGGCGGGGGTCATTCTTGATTCTCGATACCCGTTTGGATTAAACGTCGACTAATAATTTACTGATAATTTGATAAAATCTAGCATTATTTGATAATATTTAGCCTAATTTTTGTAAAGGTAAAATAATATTGATGATATAAAAGAGCCACTGTTCCCTCTGAAGATATCATTTCTTCCAGCTCCTATATCAGCAAAAGGTTGGTGTAAGATTTAGAACTGATGATTGTAATGNATGAATGAATGAATAAATAAATTGGTGAATGAATGAATGCATGAATGAATGAATATGGTTAGTTCACTTTAAACCTTTTTTGTGGGACACTCTGTACTATTTATGGACAGGGATGTGTGGAAATGCGCAGATTTTCGTTTTATAACTTTGCATCAATGTCTGCGACTCACCGTATGAATAAATCAATAACGTCTCTATAGAGAAAAAAAAATAAACCTCGTCAGCTAAGTTTCATTCATGAGAATCAATTTCGATGTGCAATTACCATGGAAATAGATGGACGCTTGTCAAACAATTGACGAGACTTCCATTAAGCACGTCGCTCGTACTTGTACCAATGACGTTAAAGATCCGGTTAAAGCAAAATATTTGTGTTGCACAACAGAGAGAAATCTTTATATACAAGCGAGCGGTGATGTTAGGCACCTGAAACTTTATTCAAGAACAGGAATATCATTGCATCATCTTCTCCAGCAAAATGGCGTCATCTGATATTTCTTTTCGATGGGTTCTCTTGATGATATTGCTCAGATGCACGGTACATGGTAAGATATCTAACACAATTACGCGATAAAATTGACTTTTTCAGGAAGATACTGTGTAAAACACTTCAGTAATTATTTGATACATTAAAGGTCCACTTTTATGAAATGCATGTTGACTTGTGGTGATCTATGTTACCCTTACCATCAACCTTGTAGGTGAGAGAGCTCCCAAATGTGTCCCATATATTTTATAATAATTTTTCTTTATATTTTAGTGAGCCAATTTGGGAACGCCCCTAAAAATTCTCTTCATATGCAGAGTACTGTGTATGAGGTCATATACAGCATGTACAGTACTATGCATATGAATAGAATGTTTAGCGGCATTTGTGGCAATCCCTTGAAGGGGAACTTATTTTATTTACAAAGGATATTAGTACATACTTTCACCTGACGTGAACATACCTTGAATCATTCCACAATTGAGCCTGTTGTTTCTATTGACAGAATTGTGGAAACATTCACTTCATACTCCATTGAGCAGTAATTGCATTCCATCTTCATTGTTCACCAAGTTAACCTCTCTTAATAATGGCCAGTTGTAAATATTCCCAATTAACATAAGACATAATGAAGAATGATTTCAAGTATGTTCATGTCAGGTGTAATTACATCTTAATACCTTTTGTAAATCAAATAAGTTCCTCTCCAAGGGATTTCCACAAATGCCCCCTAAAAATTCTCTTCATATGCATAGTACTGTATATGACCTCATATACAGTACTTTGCATATGAAGAGAATTTTTAGGGGCGTTCCCAAAATGTCTCTCTAAAATATATAGAAAAATTATTATAAAATATATGGGAAACATTTGGGAGCTTTCTCACTCACAAAGGTAATGGTAAGGGTAGCATAGATCATCACAAGTCAACATATATTGTCATAAAAGTGGACCTTTAACATTCATCGATTCCTGCTCTGCTTTGACTTAAAGCCCTAGTCACATTGGGCCCCGAGGCCCCGGCAGCGATACGGTTCAACCGTGACGACTCTTTGTTCGCAGGCTGTGAACTAAACAAAGCGTTTTGTTGAATCGTCGCTTCTGGGCTTCTATGTGACTGGGGCCTATAGAAAACTGCCCATGGGAGTTCACCAGGGAACAATGCTCTTACCTCTTTTTGATAGGACGTCTTGATTTTGTACCACCATCTTAACATGGACGAATTAGCGTTTGTGTCTATGTTAAGAAGGTGGGACAAAAAGTTAAGACGTCTTAGCAAGAAGGGGATAGCTGAGGCACTTTTTGGCAACTGGCCCCAGCTGTCCTAGTCTCTGACACAATGATTGCATTTATACCAATATTTTTCAAATCAAGTGGTTTAACTTTCAACTTTGCAACTATGTTTTCTCTATCCCAAAGATAGAAAGAGTTTGGACTATTATCACTTGTGTCACGGTATAAAAAAAACCCTTTACGTCAAGTATTGAAAGTTGCGATTATCACAATCAGGAGTGATCGCAATAGTGTACTAAAGCAGTGACCTAATTATTTTTTTCTCTCTTGAGGGGCGGGGGTCATTCTTGATTCTCGATACCCGTTTGGATTAAACGTCGACTAATAATTTACTGATAATTTGATAAAATCTAGCATTATTTGATAATATTTAGCCTAATTTTTGTAAAGGTAAAATAATATTGATGATATAAAAGAGCCACTGTTCCCTCTGAAGATATCATTTCTTCCAGCTCCTATATCAGCAAAAGGTTGGTGTAAGATTTAGAACTGATGATTGTAATGGTCAAGCTCTTAGGGGATGGTGCGCTTTAAAGAAAAATATATTTTAGTAATATTACCCCCCCCCCCCCCCCCCCCACCCTCGAGGAGTGGACAAGCAAAAAATGTTTTATTTGTGATGTCTGCTTGTTTTCAGCACAATATTTTTTTTCAAACTTATAATGTAGTTGACAACAGATGGCGCTCTTGCAATTGCCCAGCAACATCCGGGACATTTACACATTGGTTTCTATGATCAACAACAAACAAGTGAAGTACGGGAGAGAAACTACACATTTTCATCGCCAAAAGGAAACATAAACGATAATAATTCAAGATGGTAAGAAGAATTATGAATCAAGTATTGTTGCTTATTCAATTTATGTTACNTTGACTACACTGTCTATGGGTATCTTTCTAATGACATCCCAAGGTTGCGAGCAATACGCCCGACAATCTTGTCCTGTGGTTGTACAACATGGACAACCGGTGCAACAAGTTCTTACCACTGTGAACATGAGCATCTACCGCGGCTGCGGGGACAAGACTACGGTTCGGTATGACATCTGCGTCATACCGGAAATTGAAGGTGAGGGGTTAAACCTAAGCAAAGATTTGGTAAAAGTGATTATTTTTATCTCCAAATTTTGTCTTCAAATCTAAACAAAATTAAATATAGTACCACGAACATGTTGCACAAAAGCCTGCGTGAAAAATTAATGAGCTTTGGAAAATACTATAACGTAAGATGTGCAAAATATTTCAGTCTCGTGTCCTCCGAGACTCAATAAATACTTTCTTTCTTTATAAAGGACATCTTTTCATGCACAGAATTGGATGAAAATTTCAGAATTTCATTGTTGTGTATACCTTTTTACCATTCTATTGTCAGATTTCGGAAATAACTTTGCATATGCCCGATAAGAAACATAAATATTGTTATAAGCAAGAGAGGGCGCTGAATATGATTTAGCGGTCAAATTCAAATTTTTAAAACGAATCAGTTCATAAAAAGTATGTTATGGTCTCAAAATGTGTGTAAGTTGTGTATGTCATGATAAACATCTCACGAAATTCACATTTCGTAATTTATTACCAGAGCTATACTTGGGCTTTAACATTGTTTTCCTTCCATATTCATTTCATTTTTATCAAATGATTATTGGACAATTCCACGGCATTGTCGTGTCCGTTATGCTAACAGCAAGGTAACGTCTTAATAAAATTCCTTGAAATTGAATAGATGGGATGTGCCAAAGATATTATCTGTTTCATATACGGATTGAATATCAATAAATTTCCATGAATAGTTGTCAGGAAATTCACTTTTATACAGCAACGGACGTGACACTTTCGTAGAATGGCCCTAGTAATATATGTATATGTAACTGACAGAGCGCTGGGATGTACTCTGCTTAGTGCTTATTTTGTTATAACCTTGGATTTATCCAGTCCCGTGAACGTACTTGCATTTCAGATAGGGTAGGCATATATTTTTACCAATTGATTTTCACACGATATAATCTATTTCCGACAAATTAAGTCGAACGCCAATTCAATGTTCCTTTGTCAGTTTTAATGCTATTCAAATCGAAACCGGCTTGTGATTATTGAATCCACACAGTTCAATACACGACATACGGCTTTATTGTCCATGGCCCACTTTATTTTGCAGAAATATTTCACGTCGTGTTTTTTATACATAGGCTAATGCGAAAAACGCTGACGTTTAATCTAAAACCATTCGGAATCTATTTCACCACACAAGAAACGTTTTGAACTAACACGTACCCGTTTGGAGTCAAACCAATATATTTGAACACCCTCTGGAGTTATTCGGTGGCTAGAACAACACCAGTATAGGTGTTAAAATATATTGAATTTATTCCAAGGTGGTGTAATTTTGATACCTTTCTGGTGTGGTAATAATGTATATTCCCACTGGCGTTAAGTTTAACACGAGTGGTTTTGCCGTGCATGTTTATTTGAAGTGTTCATTCTATGACCACTTTCTGCGACCAAAGAATCTAAGAAATTCAAATGGAGAAAATCATTCAATGATCGTATCAAAACAATTGGTCTTATCCATCATAGAAATGGAAGAAATCAACAATCATTTTTATATTCATTATTTATTCATGCCATCATTTTGTATTGTTGGAGCGGTGCGTGTCTTTATTTATGGAAAGGCACGTTCGATTTTTTTTAATTCTTATTTCTCTTTGTTAGTATTTTTTACCCGCGCATTTAATGATTTCCATGAACGTAATGTCTATTCAAATTTGTTTTTCTTCGACACTGCAAAAGCCAGGGCCTACTTTGGTCTTTACCAGGGCTCAAGACAAATGTTTTTTGGTGTCTTTCTTTCGAACACTGGTGTGGCCGAACAAAAACACCGACTCCAAAATGACTCTCTGCTTTATGCAGTTACGTTCGTGTATGAAATCGTTCTGTCTTTTCAGGTGTCGACAAAACTTTAATGTAAAATGAATAATGCAGATTGTCGTCATAGAAATTTGCTGCAAAAACATAGACCTTATTTAATTGAAACTTATAGCTGTAATTATATGTGTAATGTAACCATGTATATGCAGACGTGCAAATATGATTTGTGCATCTTATTTACAGAATATGTTTCTTTCGGTCTGTATATGTTTGCACATATCTCTGGGTTATCTGTTACCATCAGAATTTTTCAATATTGCAGCACCGTAAAGGACATTAGGATACCTTGGGTCAACTATAATTGCAATTGACTTCTTTGTTACTTTATGCAGATTCAAGTTCACTTCAATCACCAACTTCTGATGGTTCATCATCCATATCTTCTTCACCACCACTTTGTTTGTTTGTTTATTTTATTTCCGTCATAAAAGATAACACAACAAATACAAAAAATAAAAAGGAAAATATACACAACATACAAAAGATAGTAATCACCATCGTCATCACCACCAACAACAACATCATCAGTACCAGTGGAAAATAAGTTATTAACGACATTGGTGTATTCATCCTCCTCCCAATCTACCTTACCATCATCACCATCACCATCCGCTGTACCTTCGACTCCATCCATAACATATTCTTATTTATTCTCATTAGCATTGCCGGTCTCAGCAACTTTTCACTCACCGATTACCTTGAGTCTTATTGATTCAACATCCACATCGTTTGAAACATCGTCTATCCCATCGCCAGTTTCTACATCCTCCTCCTCCTCCTCCACCTCTTCCCCCTCCTCCTCCTCCTCCTCCACCACCACCTCGTTCTCCTCCTCAACCTCGTCCTCCTCTTCGTCTTTCTCCTCCCCATCATCATCATCATCATCATCATCATCATCGACGTCCTCGTTGTCATCTTCCTCGCAGCAGCCCCGAGCGGCATCTGTTGCTACATCACCCACGGCATCGAACAGTCCATTGGCCACAGAGACATCGCTTTCCCTGTCATCGCATTCGGGATCATCAATGTCTCTTAATGACCTTTTGCTAGGTAGGCCTATGTATCGTGAGCAGAAGGGGCAAATATTTTAGACAAAATATACAATTTCATTCAAGTGATTACAATAGTAAGATGCACGCAAGAAAAATCCCCCCAGTCTTTTTCAGTGGAGAAATGTCCATCAGGCATAAAATGGTGAGTTATATCTTAAGTCCTGGGAGCTTTTGGGAAAGCTTCGATGTAGTTGTTTACTTTGTCCAAAATATTTTGCCCCTTTCTGCTCAGAGTGATGTTTTCCACATATTTTGAATTTGCTCTGTCATAAGCAAGAGAGGCTGCTCATAAAAAAAACGTGAAATTTTCTAGGAACTATGCCGAAAGCACTGGTAGCTACGATTCTGCATAACCTTTGCTGAGATGCTTCGGATGGCGAAAACGCAACACAGCTAGAAGCTCGCATAGCCCATGTGGGCGGATCTGACTTAATATTGACAGGTAGTTCCTCCTCCACTCTCCAGAATATGGCGAGCATCTACGCTCTTACAAGCGCAATACGGAACTTAATCAAGAGGACGGAAGGGCTGATCAGGACGTTATTTCTCGAGCGCAGGAAAATCTAGTGGGCCGCTAAGGTTGAGTACGTTATTTCAGGTCGGTCTCCGCCAGGAATAAGGTTCTCATCAAGACGCGAGTGTGATGACGTATTTTACGTCATCACTCCAAGTCTATCGTGGCGCCCTACTCATTATACCGTCCTCTTCTAACGTTGGCAATGTTTAATGTATTTATCAACACAACGCTACTTCTGGAACGGACCTAAGAACTAACGTTCTGATCAGCCCTTCCGCCCTGTTGCTTAAGTTCCGTATTATTGTGAAGGCCACAGGGCTGTTGCAATTGTTGTTTTTCGAAGATTCTTTTAAAGATATGTTTGTCGAAAACTATTCGAAAGGAGTCCATCAAAACAGGAAAAATAAATTGTACCAAAGAAACATCAGATTTTTGCCTTTACATTGGTTCTCGCGCAGAAAAGAAATTACCTTTACAGCCTTTCTGCAAAAAATATTAGAACAGATGCTGAAATCGTTCGCTGAATGATAGGGAAGCTCTTTCTTTTGTCTGCTAGAGTTATTGTGAAAGATTGTATTGGGAGTTGTTTATTTTGTCCACTTTCCTCTCCCTTTTATTTTATCTTGTTCAAAATATTTTTGATTCCCGAGCAAATCAGCATCTTTCATAAAGATAATTTAGTTTGGTCGATATGTTGCTCTGTTACTCAGATGTGCTGTGAACCTTTTTCAACATGTTTCATCCCGCCAAGGCATTTAATTGTTATTCTTTATATTTTTATCATGCTTAAATGTCTGTTCATTTCATCTCATTTATTTGTAAAGATGTTTTCCTTTGTTGACATTTCCTCTTTTTTATCCATAGCTTACTACCCGTTCGATTGGAAAAGTGACGACATGTCAGGCAACAATTACCATGGCAACTGGACCGGTGCGCCTGAGTATAGTAGCGGTAAATGCCACTATGCCGCGTGGTTTAAGGGTCTGTCCAAGCTCACTGTGGAAAGCCTCGCAGGTGTCGCTTGGGGTACCGAATTCAGCGTCAGTGTGTGGTTCAAGAACACCAACGCCGCGACGACTCTTAACCCACAAGGCATCATCAACAACGGATACGGAACGGATGGCAGTTGGGAGATACTACTGGAAACAATCTACGTCGATATGTCCCCGGTCATCGCTCTGACTGGCGGCATTATGACAAGGGAAAGTAGCGTCGATGATGCCACATGGGTTTTCGATTCCGTCGTAGCTATGCATGATGAGTGGAACCACTTCGCGATGACCTACGATAGTTCCTCGTGGCGGTACTACATGAACGGGGAGCCTCACCAGATCTTCAAATCTTGCTGCATGTTCGGTCGGGTCAAGCGTCGAGAGAGCCCTGTAACCATTGGTCAGGCTGGCAAGGGTCACGACGAAGGGTTCTTCTATGGTTTCATCGACGAAGTCAGGATCTATCAACGAGTTCTTTCATACGAGGA
>BQKZ01001868.1:0-29469 GCA_036244855.1 Temnopleurus reevesii | reverse complement strand
TCTCTCTCCCTCACTCCCTCTCTCTCTCTCTCTCTCTCTCTCTCTCTCTCTCTCTCTCTTTCTCTTTCCCTTCGTCTCCGTCAGCTCTCTGCCCCCTCTCTCTCTCTCCCTCTCTCGACTTGTATATTCTCGATCTTCATTTGCAAGGAGGATATTTGATAACAACCGATTTCATCTCAAACGGTTATTTTTATTTTTTTTTTTGGGGGGGGGGGCATTTTCTGCTCCTCATATAGACAGTTTAGAATTTTGTCTATCATTCGTTGAATTGTTTTTCTTAATCTTTTTGAAAAGGTATATAATTGAAATTGAATAGTCTCAGTATTGAGTTGATGCTCACAAATAGCCGAAAAGGATAACCCCTTCATGAAAATAGAATAACTTTTTAACAGAACGGTGAGATGTAATTCTATTCTCTTGAACCACTCACCAGCCACCGTGTCTATCTGTAAGCTCCTTGACGTATGTTATGCGCTTCTCTGCAATATAGTTTAGTGTATCTTATTGTTATAAAATCCCACTTTTTTACTTCTCAAAACCCAGAGGATTTTTTTTTCTTTCTTTTTTATTGTCGATGACTACAAAAGTGCAGGTGCATTTATTAATTTAACATTTTTAATATTTTCCAGAAATATGCATTTATGCCTTGGGTTAAAACGGATTCTTTACAACATAACAGTCGAGAAGTGCAGGACATACGTCATAATACGTGCCCAAAATTTGCCAATTTGCATAATAATCACTGTTCACTTATACATTTGAAATATTCAAAACTTTTTTTTATTTATTATCCGATTTATTTCAAACTTTTAAACTGTTCGCCTAATTGTCTGCTTTTAATCAAAGCAAGGTATTTCTGGCACAGACCAATTAAGGAAGGCTTTCATTCGTTCAAAGACAATTTAACTTTAATATCAAAACGGCTGAACAATTGATTAGATGTTATATCTAACCACACAATGAAGCCCCTGGCTCACTGTATGATGTCTCTATCTTTTCTTTAGATACAAATTATCATCATTTCTTTAATACAAATTAAACATGACCGATACCCAACAGTTTTCCTTTTCTGGTCTGTTGTTTCCGCGCCAGCATTGATGTATTTTGGCGTTTTGCAAACAAAAACTCTAACATCAGGAGGCCACACAAGTACGCTTTTTGACGGAAATTTGGGTAAGATGCATTATTTTAATCCCACCAATAGATTCCAAACTGCAAAATCTGACCTTAAAACCGGAATTCAAACCATTTCTTGCTATTTTAGTTCTGTATGACTGGTGAATAAAGTTTGTAAAAATTATCGTATCAGTCCCACATCATCATTTTTGTGTGTGGAACTAGGGTTAGGTTTAGGGTTAGGATTAGGGTTAGGCTTAGAATTAGGGTTAAAGTTAGGCTGGATACCAAAGTGCATTAGCGCCCACGTCTTTACCACATTATATTTTTTACATTTTACATTACTATTCAAACATGTAGTATGCCCCATATCTCAGAAGGAAGCTAGTGCTAAAATCTACATTTCCAGAAAAGTATCACTCATGTGAAGAATATCTCCATTTGTTTGTATGTTTTGGACTCTTGTTTGAATGACTTAAAAAGATTGTAATTTCAGCCCTAGCCACGGATAGCCTTGTGAAAAAGTTTTTTTAATTCTATTTTTAATACATTTTTGACATTCTGTGGAGTAGTGACAATGTCAAAAAATGTATATCCAAAAAAAAATAAGCGGCCATTTTTAATTCTTTAAATTATGGAGGTCTATAGCCTTAGGGGCCATGGTATGCTGTTCTGTACGATGTACTTAAGCACTATCAAACCTGTCCATAAAGACTATCCAAGGGAGAAAAAAAAGATGGGTGAATAATTGAAGATGAAAATACTCAATTGATAATAACTCTTATCATATTATGAATTGTTGGCCTCTCAAGTATTGAACAAAAATTATCTTTTATCTCTTTCTTGTTTGATCAGCACCATGCGGCACAAGCGGAAACCATTGGCTTCTCAACAGCTCGACCCAGAGAAGAGGCGATGTCTATCCTGGGATATGTACGATGCTGCATACGATGCTAGTAGTGTGCCTGGTCCTAGTGCTTCTGGTCCAAGCGTGCAGCAGCCAGATGAAGGAATTGGGCTAGGGGTCATTGACCTTACTGAGGACCAAGAGGACTCATCAGATGGGGATGGAAGTTGTGTTGTATTAGCAGATTATGATCATTCACATATTCAAGAAAAGCCACTAACTGTCTTTGACCTCACAGAGGACCAAGAGAGCACAAGCTTTGTCGCCTTGACAAATAATGATCATTCCCAAATTAAAAGAGAGCCGCTGACTGTTGTTGACCTCACAAATGACCACGAGAACTTATCACGGAATGATGCAAGCTTCGCCACATTGACAAATTATGGTTATCAACATATTCAAGGAGAACCGCCAACTGTTGTTGACCTGACCAAAGACCAAGAGAACATATCAGGCAATGACACAAGCTTCGTCGCCTTGGCAGATTATGGTCATCCGCATATTCTAGGAGAGCCACAAAGATGTGAAGAAGTCCATACTGAACCAGAAGAGATCTTTTACCATTTCCAGATCTCTAGGTCCAAGTATAAGCAGATAGAAAGGACACACCGGAAGCTCCAGGTCCATGTGGAGCAGTCTCCGAAGCTGGATCCCGCAGGTCTCCTGTGTAGCTTGAAGATGAGACTCCTGCCTTTTTCTCCTTCTGGGATGAGGAACCAGTCCTGCCCGGATCTCCCCGAGAATGGAAACCCCACCCTTCTCATGGGCAAAACGCCTGGTTCTGATTTCCTGGTGTTCCAGTCGGGGCAGATGTCTCCGACAGATCAGCAACCGACCAGCTATAAGGATATTCTGCTCGGACGTGGAAGCCTTCTGGCATTCTCCGTCGAGATGGAAATGAGACCGAACATGCCTAGCATAGAAAGCTTGGAGGAGCTCTCGAAGCGGAACAAAGGAAAACTCCTCCGTCTCTCTCTCCGCGACTTTAATGCTACCTCCGGAATGATCGTAATGGATGCTTGGATGCTCCCTGGCATGGTGTCGCAGCCATCGTTTGCAGCAAATTGTCCAACCAGGAGACCACACCTTTACTATGTTCCCAACTTGATGAACTGGTTTCATGGATTTCCACTCCCAGGTAAGTGTGAGCAGGGTTTTGTTTCATTATAACCTAATAAGAATAGTAGTAGTATTTCTAAAGCACCTAATGAAATACTTCTAGGTGCTCTACAAATATAACCAAAGTAAATATGTACATATGCAAATTTCAAATTTCAAACTACGGAAAAGAATATCTAAACAGGAATAAAAGCCAATCAATTAATACACATTTTTCAACATTATGCCATAGAAGTTTTTTTTATGATGTCATGGATTTCCATGTAGAATTTTGTTATAACATTGATGGTATGTCCCAGACCTGATGAAGGAAATGATCGGAAATTTAACACAAGTGAGAGATATGAATGCCACAGACTAAGGGGGTGTTGTTCAAAATCAATTGCAAATCATTAACTTTTAAACAACGGTTAGAAAATTACAATTTATCGCAACCTTCAGTTGATCAACACTCGCCAATCAAAATCATTGTGTTGTGATTGTATTGTACAGGATGCAGACTATGCACAAATAAAAATACATGTTTCAATTTGCAACTGATATATGCAGTTGATTGCAATTGATCACAAGTTTCTAGCCACACCCTCAAAGTGAGCTTCACATGATTTTTTATGTCATTTTTACTCAGCTAGTAAAAATGATTGCCCATAATGCCACCCCCCCCCCCCCCCCCAAAAAAAAAGAAAAAATTGTGGTTGCCTTCTAATGCCATTTTTTTAAATAGCATTGGTTGGTCAGAAAAGCTACAGGGTAGTGAAAAACCAAAGAACATTTGAAAAATGTACTTTTAGGTTGTATTTATACTAAATTCATGCAATGCAATGTCTCATAAGGAAACCTGTCCAGCCTTGTTTGTGGTTCTCACACTCGGGATCTTTCATCTCCCCATTAAAGAAACTGATAATCTATTCCAAATAAATCACCACACACGTCCATTCAGACTAGACCTGTGGTCAAACAAACCTCCTTTATTGGTAGCTCTATACATGTAGACAATGGTGGCACTTTAGTATTATCCTCTCTAATATCTATTTATGACTTCCCCTCTAGCCTTGACACCTAAGAAGTCATTATATTCAATCCTTCTTCATCTCAACCTATGGGGAATTTGCCTCTCATGTTGAAAACCAAATTGTAACTGCTACATTTATTCTCAAAGTTGATATTCTGATTTAGTCTCCGCTCCGTGGCGAGAGAAACCTGTTCTTCCCTGGAGAGGTGTAATATTTTCTACTGCTGCTGACTCCACCCCTTGGTGCGAGGACCCTGCTTTTACCCCCACACCTTGGTGGGATTTGTTATTTGTTGAACTTCTCCAATGAATTGTATTCTAGAATAAAGACACTCAGACAAGCTGTACATCCATATATTCCATATGAAAGATTCATTTATCAACATGTTTGTCTTTTCACTTCAACAAGTGCAGCACTCTTTATACAAAGTCCATGCTACCTGACATTGAATCTAAAGAGTGTTGCAGTTGCATTTCTTTTGTTTTTCTTTTAAATTGCCATGATTTTTTTTAATTTGATTGAATAGTAAAACAGACAAACTAATTAAAAAAATGTTCAGAGGGCTACCAGATTATTATTTTTTGGTCTCAAGTGATTCTTGGACCTTTCTTTCCCAGAAATTGCTCTCAAAGTAAATTTACAAACTTTGAGCATCATCTTGCTAGGAAAACTCAAGATTTTCAAAACAGGAGCTTTAAGCATGAATTTATAATTATCCATAGATGTTTAAAGTTTTCTGTAATACAATACATTATGTACATTAAAATGATGAAGTTGACAATCTTTTTACAGGAAATCACAATTGATGTATTCATTTTAATAATCCTTTTCCTGTACCTCCAACAGCACTCAAAAAGATCAAGGTCCACAAAAGGTACGATTACAGTGCCCTCTTTGACAAGGTTCGTGAGTATCATGAGACCCAGGAGGTCGTGGAGAAGATAGACGTTCAGCATCCGATCCTCGTCCCGGTCCTGCGGCCCTATCAACGTGACGCTGTATGCTGGATGGTGAGCAAGGAAAAGGTCAAACAAATAGGTGAGTTATATGTGACCGGCAACAACCATTTCAGGCAACAGTCAGAGAAATTGAAAAGTTTGTTTTCAATTGAATCATAGTGTCCACTTCATCAGCTTTCAAATAATACTTTTTGCCTCCAGATTTAAATATGCTTATGAAAGACAAAATTCAGCTTATGTTTTCACTTCTTTAGGTCGCAAAGCTGTGAATAAAGAAGTCTAAAAGCTTTAGCTTCATTTTTAAGGTCAATGTTTGTTCGATGATACTAAGTGAATCAACCTGTACACCAGTGCCAATCTATACTACCCTCCTCGCCTCACAACCACAGAGCTTTCTTAATGTTTTCATATTTCTTGTTGAAATACCAAGATTATCAATGTTTCATACATGACAATCATTCTGATATTATTTGAGCAACAGTATTTTATTTGCACTTTCCTAATGAGTATGGGAGAACAGAGATGCCAATTTTTGTCTCGCCTGCGTAGCAGAATCGAAACATAGGCGCCGCTTTTTCCGACGGCGGCGTCAACAATTTAGAATTGCTCTAAATCAAAAACCCCTTGCCCGATTTTCATCAAACTTGCACAATAGGTTCATTGGGTAGCCCAAATAGTGCAGAGTAACTGTCAGGTCATTATCTAGGTCATAGGTCATCTGAGGTCAAATTTCCGAAATCTTGACCTGAAAACTTAACCTTGGCTCTCATTTCAAAACACCTTGCCTGATTTTCATCAAACTTGCACAATAGGTCCATTGGGCGGCCCAAATAGTGCAGAACAATTTTCAGTTCATTATCTAGGTCAAAGGTCATCTGAGGTCAAATTTCCGAAATCTTAACCTGAAAACTTAACCTTGGCTCTCATTTCAAAACCCCTCGCCTGATTTTCATCAAACTTGCACAATAGGTTCATTGGGCAGCCTAAATAGTGCAGAGCAATTTTCAGGCCATTATCGAGGTCAAAGGTCATCTGAGGTCAAATTTCTGAAATCTTAACCTGAAAACTTAACCTTGGCTCTCGTTTCAAAACCCCTTGCCTGATTTTCATCAAACTTGCACAATAGGTCCATTGGGCAGCCTAAATAGTGCAGAGTAATTTTCAGGTCATTATCTAGGTCCAAGGTCATCTGAGGTCAAATTTCCGAAATCTTAACCTGAAAACTTAACCTTGGCTCTCATTTTAAAACCCCTTGCCTGATTTTCATCAAACTTGCATAATAGGTCCATTGGGCGGCCTAAATAGTGCAGAGCAATTTTCAGGTCATTATCTAGGTCCAAGGTCATCTGAGGTCAAATTTCCGAAATCTTAACCTGAAAACTTAACCTTGGCTATCATTTCAAAAGTCCTTGTCCAATATTCATCAAACTTGAACCATCTCTATAGAAATATGTCAAAAGCATGTTGCTATAATTCACAAATCGCGCAATGCAGGCGAGACTGCCAGGCGGCGTTTCACTTGTTTTTGGAATACATACACATGAGATATCATTTCTTTTGAATCCAAGGCTTTCATCATAAGTGATTGGCTGAAAGTATGGCTATAGCCAGATTTTGTCTCAGTTTCGTTCCACTAAAATATTCACCTTTTCATTCTGACCTCATGCATATTCCAAAACGATTGGCATCCCTAGTAGAAGACCAAAAGGGAATACTGTGAACTTCACCAGTTGCGTGCAACATAAACCAACTTTGCAATTAATTGCAAACTTTAGTACATGATTTCCCATCGATTTGCAATTGATATAAATCATACGATCAATTGGAAAGCTTTATGTTACAGGACCCAGATGCTGTTGGTCAGACCAGCAGTATACAAGAGGTCATTATCATCATCGCTATTGTACTGGAATTCCAGTGTTTGAAAGTCCCTAATCCAATTAGTGACATGTGACTAAACAAAAGTTATCTTCCATGAGCGTCTATATTTATGGAAAGACTTTTTGATCAGCTGTTCTAAATGTAGATAGCAAGCTACCATCTTGTACTGACATAAATTTACATGGTATTGTAGAGCATTATACTACATGGTTAATCTAATTTGCTATGTTTTCCTTGTTTTCTTGTTAAAAGAAAAAGGACAGCTCCATGTTCTCTGGACACAGTTCAAGACGCTTGATGACAAGACCTTCTACTACAATCCTCAAAGTGGAGAGTATGTTTTGTTTTTTAAAACCATATGAATTATGATTTTTGTCATCAATATTCGCAATTGTTGACTTATTTGTGCTTTTACTCATTGTGATGTGTTAAATAATTAGTTTTTGTGATTGTTAAAAAGTACTAATTGGGCTTTTAGTAAAAAAAAAAAAAAAATACAAAAGTTATTTTTTTTATCATGATTTTTTGTCTTTATTGAATCTACTATTTTTTTTCCAATTTCTACAACTCAAAACAATTACTTACTAACAAGTAGAACAGGTAAACCCTCTGATTAGATGAATTTGAAGAATGGAAAATATGTAAGAAATTATAAACAATATCAACCCATCCCCCCACAAAAAAAAATCACATTTCAAGCTTGGCATGAATTGTGTTAAAGGTTGTTTACATGAGCAATTTTTTAAGTAGAGAATCGGAAGTAATATGCATAGAGATTCCATCTCCCTAGGTCTTAAATTATCCAAATAGGAAATTTATATTAGGTTTGAACATGATATATTCATAGTACTTCTTGTTTCCTTTCATTACTCAGGATAGCAGACCAGAGACAGGAGATGCCAGAAATCTATCCTGGCGGCATCCTAGCCGATGAGATGGGGCTTGGGAAGACAGTAGAAGTCCTGGCTATGATCTTGGCTCACCCAAGATGGCCCAAAGACTACATCCAGGATATCACCATCTCTTGTACTCCAGGAGATGTAGCAGCCAATGGAGTCCTCCATGGCAGTACTGGTCAGTCTTCTTCCAGGGATGGAGAAGATACTGCAGTCTCCGAAAGCCACAGGATGGCTGTGGACATCCCTTCATGTGATGAACCAATAGGCAGTACCTCATCCAGAGACATTCTGCAGGATGCAGCTCACCAAAGATGGCTTGAAGACCACAGAGAGGGTACAACCTCATGCTCAACTGATGAAATGGACATTGCCACCCTAAAAGGTCTTCCCAAAACTGGACAGCCTTGTTCCTTGGACAAACCAGAATCCGCTCTACCTCAAGACCACTCTGTGTCAACAGACGCTGCTTCCGCTTCTCAGGATAATACCATGGACGTTGCCATGTCCAGTGGCATCCTGCAGAACGTACCTCACAAACCTGGCTCATGTGATGACCTTGATGACAGTGCAGTTGCTGACATGGACGTTACCCTTTCTGAAGAACAGTCTGAGTCTCCAAAGACATTTCTTTCATCTCTGGATTCAGCAACACCATCAAAAATAGCAAATACGGAGAAGTCTAGCCATCTAGAAGTGGATAGAATGACTGTACACAACCACACACCTGATTCCAATGGGAAGAGTGTTCAGAACCCAAACAAAGACTTTGATGTTGATTCAATGAGTGTTCCAGAGACAAGGGTGTCCATGACTAGTGGAATGCCTGCATCAATCCCAGTAGATGGGACTGAAGTGAAAAATCTATCGGCAGAACCCAAAGCTGAATCAAGTACAACTCAGGGTGACATTCTAGAGAGAGAAAATCAAGCAAATATGCTGCCAGGAAGCAAAATTGTGCAATATGACGGCCCGGCTACAAACCAAAGAAACAGTACTACACAGAGCTCAATAGAGGATAATGTTGGTGATTTACAAGATACGAAAGAGACATCTTTAGTTGAGACAGAGGGAGAAGAACCGATCAGCCAAGTGGAGACAGTATCAGAAGATGATGAAAAGGAATTGTCTTCCCAAAGGTCAGTTTGTATACTGGATTGATTGAACCAACATATAAAGAAATATGGGGTGTTCAAAAGTTGCTATTGATCACAAGTTGCGCCGGATCGGAACGTGCCAATCAAAATCATTGTTTGATGTGTGTCTGGTTAAATGCACATACCGTGCGCAAATGATACAATTTGCAAAGTTGCAGTTGATTTGCGGTTGATTTTAAGCAACACCCCCTTAGTCTGCATAAACCAGAGATGCCAAAACATTTCAAAATATGAGTAAAGTAAAACTTAAAATGTGAATAACATAAAGAGAGCTGAAGGAAAGTGAGAGTAAACATGACAACAATATTCATACTCTCGGCTATTGATTTGTGGTGAAAGCCTATATGGAAATACACCCCATGCATATTCCGGAACATTAAAAACAGCCATATTTCAATGCATTGGCACATTAACTTTATCCAGCCTTGTTTTAAACTGTCAATGGAAATTCTGGGGACATTTAAGTGATTTAGAACCACAAATTACCACCCAAAAGTAAACTTATTTGAAGCTTTATTCAATGAATTATTCATCAACATTCATCAACATGTTCATAATGCACTTCCCTTCTCTCTCTTCCCAACTTGCAGCCAAGAACCCAGAGTCTTCCAGTGTACATGTGGTAAGAGTGAGATGAACATCCTCCACCCACAGTGCGTGCAGTGTCTGAGATGTCGCTCCTGGCTGCATGCTGCATGCATTGGTTTTGATATACACATGCCACCAACACCCACTCGACACCTGCAATTTTGGTGCCCACACTGTCATCCTAAAGTGGTGAGTTTTTTTTTAAATTTGTCNTTGTAACTGTTTTCATTGTTTCTTTCATGTCTAATTCTTTATATCCTTCAGTTGTATATCTTGTATTCTTGATTTCATTGTAACTGTTTTGAATTGCCAAATAAATAATAATAATAATAATAATAAAAATACGTGTCACAATTTGCAACTGATTTGCAGTTGGATTGCGACCAATTACAACTTTTGAATAACGCCCCCATAAAATTGAAAAATGTGTGTTCTTTGTAACTTGTTTTACATCCTCCAAGTAGTATTGTTTTTATCTTTTATTTAATGTTGATGAACAGCTGCAAATCATACAAATATTGAGATTAATTTGAGATTCTATTACTGTTTATTTCTAAGGTGTATCACGGTGTGAAGAAAAAAGGCTATGTGCAACCTAAAACCCTTGCAGAATGTGATATAGTCATTACAACATACAACACGCTACAGCTGGAATTAGATTATGCCAACCTATCCCAACCAGGTAAATCTTTGTTCTTCTTGTGATAATTGTTATTATCATACTTCTTCTACTACTACTACTACTACTACTGCTACTACTACTACTACTACTGGTAGTTAAAACAATAATCAGAATAATGATGATAATAATGATGATAATAATTATAATAATTATAATAATGATAATGGTAATAATAGTAATAGTAATAATGACAATAATAATGATGATAATAATAATAATAATAATGATGATAAGAATAGTAATAATAGTAGTAATAATAATAATAGTGATACTTATACTGATAATAATAATAATAGTGTTAATGATAATAGATGATGATGATGGCCTCTTATATAGCGCTGGTCTCCGCCACAGCTGGGCGCTCATGATGATAATAATGCATGTTATTTACCGATTGGAACCGTTTCTTGGGCCTGTATCCTAACAGAGAAATGGTTAATTGAATAGTAATCATATCTCTATGGTGCACATTTTAAGTTTAATTGCATCTTTTATGTTACAGGTTCCAGTTCTTATTAACTGTTCTCCCAAATGAATGAAATCGAAACCCTCATATTAACATTGATTTTATTGGATTGTCTATCGACAGGCAGTGAAGGTCGTACTCTTCGCCATGCTAAGCGGTACCAGACCACACCGAGTCCGCTCCCCTGTGTCGAATGGTGGAGAGTCTGCCTAGACGAGGCACAAATGATCGAGTGCCCTACTGTAAAGGTAAACTTTTATCCACTCTAATTCGAATAATGTAAATAGGAATAAAACTAATTAGTCTTTTTGAACCAGGGAAGGCCTTACAGTTCTGACAAACTTTTCTGTTCAAGAGAATCCTGCTAGAAATGTAATTGTTGTTATTAGCTTATTATATTAGATTGTTGCACACATTTACACAACATGCACATAGATCATGATTTTTTTTTATAACCATGTACATGGTAAACAGAGAAATTACTCATATTTTCCTCTCCACTATCAAAACTTATAACAAAGTCTAGCTTTTAAATTGATGCCACAGAAGACAGTTCTAATGACTTTGTTAATCCTAATTTTTATTTGCTTACATTCTGTCAATCCAAACTCAAACTTTGCTTCTAAAGGTAATTTTAGGTTGAAATAAATGCTACACATCACAAGCAATTTTGGAATAAGCCATCATGTATACATGATGGTCAACCACCCTTGTATGAGAATGCACATAAACAAACAACTGAACCAAATTGTATCCCAAGAGACAAAACCCTGTTGCAATAAATAAATAAACTTGATTTATGTGAGAGAACATTAAAATAACTACAGCATAGCATAACTGCAAACTGTTACTAATTTTTAGTAAATATTACTAATTTGGGGCGTAACTTTGTAATGTTTTGTGTAAAATTCACAAGAGATTACTAATTTGACAACATAAATGCCATACATTTCAATGTATAATATGTGAAGATTCCTCATTTGTGAGAGGATTATTACCGATTTCCACTATCTAATGTTGACAGTTATGCTACAGTATAAGACCATTACTCAAACATCAATTTACCAAAATTTCCACTCACAGTAAGCGGCCCTAGACTTGTGTACAATGATTTTTCGAAACATGAAAATAAGAACTGTTTAATATGTTTAATATGATTGAAATTTAATGACTGTGCTGAAAATTTAGGTATGCTCAATAATTGGCTTTTATGGAATTCTAGAATGGTTGGCAAATCTGTAACATACAGTCACCCTGTCTCAGGGGCCACCTGTCTAAAGTGACCACCTTCCTACAGTGGCCACTTTAATTGGTTCCCTTTGGATGAAAATGTAGCTATGTTATAGAACCTGTTTACAGTGGCCATTTGTTTTTCTGTTTCCCTTGGATGGCCACTGTAGTCATGGCAACTGTCTTATTTGTTTTGTTTTATTTTTCAGTCAGCTGAGATGGCCAACAGACTGTCTGCCAGGAACAGATGGTGTGTCACAGGCACTCCCATACAGAAGAGTCTTGATGGTAAGTGAAAATTTCATGGAAATATCCTTGCAAAGTGTCAAGTCGCTCCACCAGCTAAGTTAGTTTTTTAAACATTATTTCATTTAATTAGATGTGACATCAAAAACAAGGATTTAAATATCTTTCTGAAATGTTCACTTAGAACACTCTGAATTCAGGAATTCCTAACTTTTCATGTTCCTTGTTTTGGTCTAGATCTATATGGCATTTTCCTGTTTCTGGGTGTCGAGTCTTACTTGGTAAAACACTGGTGGGATTATGTAATGCTCAGTACTGCAGTCAGGGGCAAAGAGAACCTCTCCAAAACCACACTTATGAGATTTCCTAACTGCTTCAATTCCTCATTATGATGTAGATCTTAACTCTCTGTTACATTCCTTGTTCTAATCTAGATCTATATGGCCTTACTCGGTAAAACAGTGATGGGATGAAATGCTTCACATCCCTTACATTAAAGGCCTCAGAAACTTTCTAGAAATCATGTTGAAAGAATTCTTAACTATTCCTATTACTCGTTTTGTTCTATGTTTTAACTCAGTGTTATGTTCTCCCATTTTGGTCTAGATCTATACGGTCTGTTCCTATTCCTGGGTGTCGAGCCTTACTGGGTCAAACACTGGTGGGATGTATTGCTTAGCATTCCCTACAGTAAAGGCCAAAGAGAACCTCTTCAGAAAGCCCTCTGCAAGAACTTCTGGCGATCAGCCAAGAAAGATGTCCTCGATCAGGTAGGTTAAGCATTGATCACATGCCCAATGAACACGGAATCATCAGATTACTTATTTGATATTATCACTCGTTATGTTCTAATCAGAATTCACTTGTTATGTCAAAAGGTAACTCTGCCCAAGTCGCATCTCTTGGGACCATGGAATTTTTTTTTTACTTGTATTATTATCATATTATTATTATGCAAAATCTTTTAGGGTGTAAGAGGAGGAGGAACATAAGAAAATAATGATTCATACTCAAGATTTTATTTCACTTCATTGATTTCTCAAACATATACAAAATAAGGTGAACAATTTAGGGGAGAATTATATTTCTTTTCATAAACATACCAAAATATTTTGGGGTTACGAAGAAAAGAAAAGGGAGAAAGAGTTTGCTCATAGTAGAGATGTTATTTTATTTCATTTATTTCTTTGAAAAGGTATAAAGGTGGCTTCAGAAAGTAGGTGAAGATTTTGAAGTTTAGAAAATTATTCATTCAAACATCATCGATATATACAGTCAACATTCTGTTACTGTATCTTTACCTTACAGATAGCACTACCAGCCCAGAGGGAGGAGGTCCACTGGTTGGATTTCTCGGCTGTTGAGACTTACTTCTACAAGAGGAAACATGAGGATTGCTCTGTGAGCTTTAGATTTGTGAGTATAAATATGGTTTGGATTTTGATAGAGCTCATGGCTAATGCTATTTCCAAGTTTGATTTGACTTTGCACAAATAACAGTGTACTCTCTCAAAGAGTCTTTTCAACTCACTTGATAGCCATAAAGAAGGTCAAAACACAATTTTCAATCAATATACTGTCATTTCTTTTAGGAATAGTTGGATCATGCTGGGTACCAAATCACGCTTCTCCAGTACTTCAAAAATTATTACCTCAAGATTCGTCAAAATTCATAGTCACCGTAAGGTCTTGCCGGGGCATTATTGCACTCTGAATAATTAATGAAGTCTTTTGAGTTTGGTACCCCTCATCCAAGCAAAAAAAGAGCAAGAATATTGTTTAGGTCAGTATCCCTGATAAAGGCTTTAACCAAGTTTGTAAAAGATTATTGTAAAACACTTATGGGGTGTTGCTCAAAATCAACTGCAAATCAACTGCAACTTTGCAAATTGTAACGCACATTTTCATTCACGCATTGTGCGCGTATCTAACAAGACGCACATGAAACAATGATTTTGATTGGCATATTCCGATCAACTGCAAATTGCGATCAATTGCAACTTGTGAACAACACCCCCTTAGAGAAATTTTAATATTCACGATGCATGATAAAAATTTAGCTTTGGTATGATTATTATTATTATAATATACCTTACCAACATGCATGTGTTTTGATATTGAAAGTGCACGTGTG
This sequence comes from Temnopleurus reevesii, assembly GCA_036244855.1. Lineage (NCBI taxonomy): Eukaryota > Metazoa > Echinodermata > Echinoidea > Temnopleuroida > Temnopleuridae > Temnopleurus > Temnopleurus reevesii. The sequence goes on along the minus strand of BQKZ01001868.1, from coordinate 15,075 downwards.
AGAACATATATACCATTTTGCCTTTCATTATGTAAAGGATCGCAGAAATAGATTTCATCAAATTACTCTTTTTGTTTCTTATTCAGAAATGTATCAAGACCAGTTTACTACCTGAGACCAAGCTTTCTACTCTGGACAGGAAATCACTTCAAGGTGTAAGTACGATGGAATAGGCGGGTTTACTTATATATTCAAATGTATGTGCTTTTCTTGCCACTGAACATAGTTACGTGGTATTCCTTAAACCGTTCGATAACAATAAGACTACAACTGGAATCCAGTTTGCATACATTACTTGTTGCTTTGTTGGGCAAGCTTTAGGGTTGTCAAGAACAACATTTGTGTTAAAGGTATGCATAAAATGTTCATCTATTAGTATACCCGCCTATTGCAATAATTTCTTTAATTGATGTTTATTAGAGGTTTAAAGTATTATATCACTGAGAGTATAAAATGATATTTAAATGTATTAATGCAAATAGAATGTGAATAATGTAGACTGTGATCAAATCTTCTTGAGTATAACACCAAAGTGTGCAAGCTTGAATAACGGAACAGTTCAATATTTTAGGATGGGATGAGGGTAATTCCCTAAAATAAAATAAGATTCAGCCACAAGAAATCATAAAAGTTTGAGATCCTCTCACTTTCTCTCCCACACCCTCTCTTCCTATCTTCTTGTCTCAGTCTCTTCCGTTCTCTACATTTCTCTATCATGGACTCTTCCCACCCTGCCTTCCTCCGTCCTCTCTCTCTCTCTCTCTCCCTCTCTCTCTCTCCCTTTCTGTCTCTTTCCTCAAACATTAGCCCATAGATCCACGGTACGCTGCTGAGAAAACGTCACGCTTACTTTCACTCCCATGTTGTGAAGGGGGAATTCAACAACCTCCTGAAGAAATGCATGGAGGACAATAATAACTAACTCCGGCCACCTCTCTCTCTGTCACATTAGGTCCGCTATTGAGTGACGTGAGAGGCGAGTTCACAACAGTCCAGAAAAAAAAACAGCTTACCCTGGAGTATATTCTTAAGACCATGAGAAGAAAGGCACCTCTCTCTCTCTCTCTCACTCTCTCTCTCCTTGTTTCAACCTTTAACCCCTCAGCTCCTTGGTCCACTGCTGAGGGTACGCCAAGCTTGCTGTCACCCCCATGTCGTCAGGGGCGAGTTCACAACAGTCCAGAAAAAGAAGCAGCTCAGTATGGAGGATCTACTCAAGAGCATGATAGCGAAAGCAGAGGTGGAAAGTGAGGGAGCTCATCGTCAGCTCATCTGTTCCATCAATGCCCTGGCTGCAGTGCACTGCATCAAAGATGAGGTATGATCCAAATGTACTCTTTTTTTTTTACTCCATAAGCGGACTAGCAAAATTTCAGTTTTAAAGCCTTTGCAAGAGCGTAACGATAATATCAATGATAGCTATGCATTATTATATAGCTTCTAACACTCACTTTATTAGTCGTCTGTGAACACTCTGCACTGCAGCATAATTACCATGAAGTGTTAAAATCTGCTTAGGAGTATAGTGACACCATTAAAACAGACAATCTTCAGATAATGCTTGCTGTTCATGTATGCTGAGGATCATTAAGGAACATCAAGACCTAATCAAGACAGAAAAGCTAAATAATGTACAACCTCAATGAGGATCTTAATCAAAGTTCAAAGGTCATAAAACCAAATAGAATTTGTCTTTAATACCTACCAACATTATCATTTCAAATTGTAGAGGCTGCATCATTGTATTGTGAAGTGTTGAAATATGCTGAAGAACAAAGCTACACAAAAAAACAGACAAACTTTTGATGTTGCGAATGGTACATAATATCAACAATGATAGTTCAAAAGGTCCTAGGTCCTAGAAATGTCTGTTTAACAGATAGATACCTTTTCGTTGTAGATTGTTGTAGCTGTAACATTATATCGTGAAGTCTTAAAGTCTGTCAATAATGATAGAGACGCAATCAAGACAAACTTCAGATGATGCTTGGTGTACAACCTCAACAAGCAAAGTTCTACAGTTGTAGAACCTCTCAGAAATACCATATATTAAATATTTCATATATATCTTGTCATTATAGATTGTCGAAGCTGCGGCATTGTACCGTGAAGTTTTAAAGTCTGCTGAGGAACATCGAGACACCCTTAAAACAGATAAACTTCAGATGATGCATGCCGTTCACAACCTCAACAAACTTCTCAGGGAAAGGTCAGAGGACATAGAGCCGAAGCAAGAGGATGGTGATCTCGCTCAAAGGGTGAGGAAAAATATATTTCATTTGTTTGGTTGCACGCCTCAAATTGATGTTCTGGAATTAGCTCAACTTTATTTTTTTTTTTCTTTCTTTCACATAGGACAATCTACATATCAAAATAAGTTTATAAAAATATAGTATCAAAGATTCACTTGAAATAGTTTGTTTGCATTTCTTGGCACCCAAATTGTTATATTCCGAATAATACTAATAAATGTCTGTTTATAGGAAATTTTTTCATTATGGGGGGATTTCCATGATTCTAGAAATTTAGAGGCTTAATATTTTAGTCTAGTTTTCCATATAAAATGTAGTCTAGACTAATTAAAAAAAACTACTTTTTCTGACAGACCAAAACTGTTGAAAAAAAATAGCATTAGTGAGCAGCCTAAATTTTTTTCATTGGCTTTAGTACAGACTCATTACCAGGCGTTAAAAATTGACAAATGGCATAGACAAGTGGAGGGACGGAAGGGTGCCGCCCTCCCCCGTAAAAAAATGGTGTCTTCCCTCTGTTTCAGTGCAATCCTGGCTACATGCCTGTTTAATAGTGTGTGCCTGTCTAGTAATAAGATTGGCATGCTTTAGAGACTGTTCTTCATTCTTCCTATTCTTGGTCAGATGGTTGGGCTTAGGACGCTGTATCTACAGAGGACTGAGAATCTGGTAGCTACCAGTCTACAGACACTTCAACCAATCAGAGAAAAGGTCCTTCAACATCAAGAACAGGTAGGCATGTCGTTTTTCAATTATATGTGAATCGCAGTCTTCAAGCAAATTTGCTTAATTGCTGTATGTATGTCTGATGCCCTACATGTATGTTTGTGCATTTCCTTAAGTATTTTTTGCAGTGTATTTTGTTGTTTTGCAAACTAGTAGTTACACTCTTCAACGATTGCATCCCAAATAGTTCTTGAAGGCCCACAGCAGTTCTTGCTTTTGTACCAAATCTAGTTGAGGGCAACAGCTGATTCATGAGTCAAATTGGAATTGACCAAATAAAAATTAGACGATCAGATGTTATTTGAATAAATACAGTGTATGTACCAGTTTTCACTTCCAACTGATGTTTTTTTCAATCCAGATCCCAGCTGGTCCTGCCTGGTACTTGGATGGTATACAGTGGGCCATCTACCGTGGACTAGACCTGGACCTAGTAGACAGGGTCAAGACGGACTTAGAGTCTAACAAGGATGCCATGGGACTTACACACAGGTAAGACTAACTACAGATCAGCATTGCTCATCAAATGTATGATTTGCAGTGTAGACCTAATCTGGTCCAGTACGATACTTGGACGGTATACAGTGGGCCATCTACCGTGGACTAGGCCCGGACCTAGTAGACAGGGTCAAGACCGACCTAGAATCTAATCTGGTCCATTACGATACTTGGACGGTATACAGTGGGCCATCTACCGTGGACTAGACCTGGACCTAGTAGACAGGGTCAAGACGGACCTAGAGTCTAACAAGGATGCCATGGGACTTACACACAGGTAAGACTAACTACAGATCAGCATTTCTCATTAAATGTATGATTTGCAGTGTAGACCTTATCTGGTCCAGTACGATACTTGGACGGTATACAGTGGGCCATCTACCGTGGACTAGGCCCGGAGCTTGTAGACAGAGTAAAGGCTGCTAGAGTCTAAGAAGGATGCCATGGGACTAACACACAGGTAAAAATAACTATAGATCAAATTTTTCAAGAAACATATGACTTGCAGTGTAGACCTAATCTGGTCCAGTATGGTACATGCATGGTGTACAGTACTAGGCCTTAGACTCGAGACAGAGCCTAGTCTAGGATGCATTGGGACTAACACACAGGTAAGACTTAATGTAAATCACATTGATCAAGGCTTGTATTATTTGTAGTGTAGACCTTATCTGGTCCAATATGATAATTGGATGTTATACAATGGGCATAACCTGACTCTGGTCCATATAGAGCTCTTTAGCTTGAGCCATAATCTGTTGCCCAAAATGCGCCAAATAAAAAAATAAAAATAGAAAATGTGAAGTCAAAGTTCCAAAACTATTGACAGATTTTCAACTTGTTTCTATCCTGTAGATTCCGTGATGCTCGAGGCTTGCAGTTTGTGCTCGTCTCTGAGTTAGATGAACTTGCAAAGCTGTATGAAGGTGCATGGGATGGTGTGACTAGTCTGCAGTCCAGACTCCAGGATAAAGACCTCTTAGCGGAGGCCACAGACTGTCATCTCAGACCATTCAAAGGGAGAATCAAACACACGTAAGCTTCCAATTTCAGTAAAAAAGATATAAACTGAAATCCATTCCATTTGGCCAATTTTCATGAAGCTTGTCGACACAGACAAGCAGTGATTCTCAGACATTTACCCTAGCAACAGTCAGGGATAATACTTGTCATTCAATCAAAATCAAGAATTTTATTTAAATTTTTAATTTCTGACATTTTTTTGTTGGCAATAATCTTCATGAAACTCCCTCCAGTACTCCTTAGTTTTACCAATGTTTCTCATAAATTAGACATCTTTTAAGAGCTTTTCATGGCTGAGTTAATTTCAGGACTAACCGCGCAAAAAATTCCTTTTCTTTCCACAAACTCATGGTGACTCTTAAAGCCATTGTACTCAATTTTTTACCACACCATGCAAGCCTTAAATCTGGTTTTTAATTTCTACATTTAGCAACCTTTTTGGTTGACAGGAGGACTTACATTTTATTTATATTACTTATGATTATATTTCATCAAGTCACAATGGAATTTGACTGACATCCAATTTTGATCAATAGCATTATATTAAGTTGGTATGGATAAGACTAATGAAATAAACTCGTTCATCAGCCCAACCTTTTGGAATAACCTACCTGAGGACATAAAAACTGTTTTACTGTCCTGTCATTTAAGAAACTTGTTAAAACTTACCTGTTCACTTCTTAAGTTATTCTTACTTACTTTTACTACTCTCTTAATGCGCCTTGAGCACTCCACAGAGTGGATTAGGCGCTATTCAGATGGCATTATTATTATTATTCACCATTTGCAGCAGTCCCAGAATTCCTGACATACAAGATTAAGATATAATATATCTGACAAACTGCTTGATTGTTTGAATATTTTATTTGGCCATGATGTCACATTAAAAATAAATGAATGACTGTCAATACTACTATATTGACTACCGAATCATTAGAACATTTTTGTTAATTGTGCAAATTTTTTATTCAGAAACCATGTTTGATAATTACCATTTAAGAATCTCCTTCCATAAATATTCTTCAAATCATAAATTATTCATTTGTTTCTTTTTTTAGATGTGCTTTCTGTCAAGTAGAAGATGCACTCCAGGTCTACGAGATGAAACTTTTCTCCTTTGATATCAGGTAAGTTCTTTTTTAAGCTACCACAACTTTGTGACCAGTTCAGCCAAATTTAATCTTATAAAGAAGCTCCAATCCCAAATGGCACCAAAGAGATTTATTCAAGACGTTGTGTATGTCTGAAATACACCTCATGCATATTCACAAACAGTTTGCATCTTTTGTAGTAACATACCTGACATTTTCTTCTTTTTTCTCTCTCCACATTAGGAACCTTGAAGCACAAGGCAATGCGGGTCATTTCGATGAAGATGCCGACCCCAATCAAGAGCGTTTCAACCTGATGGCTGGTGGTCCTCGAGGCAACTGGGCTGCAAGTGAACACGAGAGGGCGCTACGCATACTTCACAGCTTTCTCCGCAGCTGTGGCACAGACGATAACACTCTGGAGGAAGGGACCAACTTTCTGGACATGCTGGAACAACAGAGGAAAGAATTCAAGGTATACAGATGACAAGCATTTGAATTTTGATTTGCCTTTTGATGAATGTATACATGTCATACTTTTGTGCCACTGTTCATTGTTATATTACAACTATATTCTATCTGTGACGAGCCCCTCATCAACTACCCCGATCCGTCACGTGTATTTCCCAATTTTCACATTCGCTTACTCATTTGTGACAAGCCCGCTTCTTTTGTATGTGCGATCTGTGGTGAAATCATGCTATTATGACATAATTAGACGCCACCAGTACCAAATCAACTGATTTTAGAAATGAGTGTACGAAAGCAGTGGAACTTTTGATGTGTATTTTTAGTCAGCTGTGACAGAGGACATCTTGACTGAGGTCAAAATCTAGATAATAATGATAATGATAACTGCAATGGTGTCAAAGGCTATGGTACCAATGTTGTCCAGCGTTTCTTTTTGGTTAAAGAAAATGACAGGAGTTTACGGATGGTAGAAAATTGTTAAAGATAAAGTAGGATAATGGACAGAATAGAGATGATGATGATCGTACATAATCTTGCAAATTGATAGTGAACTAATGACATCACAATGCCTCTATTTTGTGTAACAATGTTGATATACTGATTACTATATTTGTCAGGGATAACGTTAATGATTAGAATTAATGTGATGATTGCAGCTATTAGACCTCTGCTTACAAGAAGGGCTGCTGAGAGTCTCGTCCATCCACTCATTTCATGGAGACTTGATACATGTATCTGCATTAGTCTACTTGCGTACCTTCCAGCTGCGTCTTTGAACAGACTTCAAGCCATACAGAATGCAGCTGCATGTCCAGAGCTGCCAACCGAAATCCGTATTTTTCTCCTATTTTACTTGCTTTTGGAGTACATTATTATTTGGCAATCAGTAATTAAGTAAGGCATTGTTATGTCCACAATACCACCTTTTTGTCTCCTTGAATCAATGGCATCAGCTGGAAAGCATCTGGAAGCTATTTATAAGATCGAGAGGTATGCCATTTTGTATAGCAGCAAAACATTCATTCTGTGGATGAAAAAGCATTTTTATGGGAGAAACAGGTGTGTTGGTTTATATTCTTCTTCGCCTGTAAACTGATCTTGAATATCTATTCAATTAAACACTCCCTTGCTATGTGTAATAGAGTTGAAATCTGGAAAGGAATCCGTACTGGTTGGCAGCTATGCATGTCTTCTGAGGAAGTTTGACCACATCACTTTGGTACTTTCTGGTCTATGTGTTATTTTTTGCAACCTCTCAGAACATACTGAGTTGCGATGCCTGATGGAGGTGGCAGGCCTTGATGAGTTATAAATGGCTATGGCGAAGTTGAGTCTAAAAGGAGTACATGATGATAATAATATACTGTCCTGTATGACTGTTGGAATGCAATGCACAACTGAGTGGCAGCGCTCTATAACATGGACATGGTTGTGATAAGATTTAGTCCAAGTAGGTACTCAATAACAGTACGCCGTTTTGTTTGATTACTTACAGCCTCTTAGAGCATACTGGGGTGCGATGCGAGACCGGGTGGCAGCTCTCGATGAGTTGGAGATGGCAATGATGAGGTTAAGAGTCAAACTTCCCGGCGAAGAGACGGATCCTGCGTCCCAACCATACATCATTGAACAACAGCAGGTATGGCAATAAAAGAAAATAATGAAATGTCTTTTGAATGAGAATGTTGTAAGCGTCTTCAACTGCTGTACCACAAGGTTCAGGGTTTGTCCATGTGTTGTTGTTTTAATAATCAGGACAGAAAGAGAAATGATAGTTATTGTCTTTCTGTGGAGAAGAAGTCTTTTGTAAACATAGCCGACTAGTGTGCCACACGTTCCCCACCTTTAACCTTTCTTTTCTGAATATTCAGCACAGAAGTAGATACTCTAATGATTGTTAAAGATTTGTCAGCTGAAGTGCCTCAATGTCTCTATTTATTCCTTTACTTCCCTGATGAACAGGAATTGCTACTAGAATCATATTCTGTTTGTTGAACATGAGTAGTGTTGTCCATTTGATCAACTGGTATACCACAAGATTCCCCATTTATACCTTTACTTTTCTGATAAGCAGAAAATGATACTAGAGTGGCCTTCTGTTTGTTGAAAATGAGTGATGTTGTCTATTTGATCAACTGGTGTACCATAAGGTTGCCTCTTAGTACCTTTACTTTTCTGATTGACCAGCACATGAGGATTACACGGATATGACTATTAGCAGAAAATTAGTTTCGTTTTAATCTTAGCAAGTTTTTCACAGGTTTCCTCTTCATAAATTTTATTTTTTTAGATTGATCAGCACAGGTACAGATACCTTAACGATCGACTGTTTGCGCAAAATGAGTTGCGTCGTAAGCTTGGTCAGCTGGTGTACCTTCAGAACTTGAACAAGGCTCAATACGATCTCAAGGATGGACACAACCCTGATCCCTGCCCCATCTGCGTCAGAGCACTAGGGAAACAGGTAATTACATATTTCATTGTGATGTTATATAAACATTTATATTTTGGAGGAAAAAAATGTCATATTCTATATCCTTGCTGTAGTATGTTAGACATGTAGGTGATATTTGAATCTTTATTATTCTTTGGTGGCTTGTTCATTTTGCATGAAAAATTTTCCTCTCTCCTGATTGCGTGTCATGATTTTGATAACATATTATTAAGATATGAACAGATCTATGACAGTCTACACAGCTGACCTGACTGGTATAAATGAGCTAAAACACCCATGGATATCTCCTAGCTATTGTGCATTCAAATGTGTTGAATGTAAGGTAAATGTAATCCTATAAACTTATCAAAATAGTGATCTACAGATTTTTTTTGTGTCAGTTAATACAACCCGTATGGGGACTATGTACCTTCTACAAAATGATCTCGACATCATAGGCGAAAATCATACCGTTCATATGGGGACAGGACTTTGGAATTTCAGCAATGTAAATTCATAAGCATCCATGTGGAATCGCCTATTTGCATTACTTTGCACAAAGCCTTAATTTTTTTTTGACAGTGGACTGTCTTGCAGTGCGGCCACTGCTTCTGCAACGAATGCATGGAGACAATGCTGAGCCGCGTCTACGTGGCCGGCCGCCAGGGAGCCGTCAGGTGCGCTGTCTGCCGCACGCCTACAGAGGGCGCTGATGTGTCATACGTCAGCGTTGCTCCAAAGGGGGAAGGAGAGATGAACGATGAGGCCGATCAGGATATCCAGGTCATCGGCAATCACTCAACGAAGATAGAGGCTGTGGTGAAGACTATCAAGAAGATACAACTGAAAGAGCCTGGAGCCAAGTCTATCGTCTTCTCTACTGTGAGTCATAATTCATCTAAAAGATATTAAGATTTTTACTTGATTATCAGATAAATTGAGGAATAATCTGTTGGGCATATTGCATAAAATGCTGTTCCAAACAAAATCTATTTCGTAAAGTTCTCACAAGAGATGTTTTATTAATGAATATAACATGGGCCACTACATTTACCTATTTTTCCTCTTCTCAAGCATAGAAATTGGTGAAAATTTCTTAGTTTGATCATTTTGCATAATGATTTGATATATAAATCAAGAGGTCAAAGAGCAAACTATTAACTTAGATTTTATATTTTAAACAATTATATTTTAAAGATCATTTGTAAGATTTGTTAGTCATGATCAAATTACTATATGAATTATATGTAAAAAAAAAAAATATCTTTGTCAAAACTGAGTTTAGGCTTCATTAAGTTCTGTAAAAGCTGAAATCTTTGCTCAGGTTTTGTTTTTGCTAGTTTTGCGTTAAATTTTCTATATTTCCACTCATAATAATAGCCATAGACTTTTGTGCAATAATATAATCTTTCAAAACACGAAATAACCTGCTATTGAATATGCAACTCTGTCTTCAATTTAGTGAATTTGCTAAAAAATTATGTATGGTAAAATATTGGCGTTTACAGTACTTAGATTAGTGTTTTTTCTTTCTTTTAATAGTGGACCGAGGTATTGGAGCTGATATCCAAAGCATTTGATGCAAATCACATCCAGTTCAAGAATGCTGCCAAGGGTGGAGGCCCAAAACATTTTCAGGTAATTGTTTTTCTTCATTTGTTTGGATCACTTTTCAAATTAATGGAATCAAAACTGTTCTTATTTTGAGAGATCGTCATCATAAGATCATAGTGGTTGTCGTCATCAGCACAATCATCATCATCAACATCATCACCACCATCTTTCCTGCCATCATCATCACCATCATTGTTATAGTCGTCATCATTAGCACCGTCATCATCATCATGACCATCGCCCTCATCATCATCATCATCATCATGATTATCATCACCATCATCATCAACATCACCATTGTCATCACCATCATCATCATTACCACCATCATCATCAACATCACCATCATCATCACTACCACATCGTCACCATCACCATCATCATCATCATCATCATCATCATCACCATCGTTGTCATTGTCATCATCATCACCATCATTACCATCATTTCCACCACCATCATCATCACCATCATCATCCTCATCATCATCATCATCATCATCATCATCATCATTACCATCACCACCATCATCATGACCATCATCGTCATCATCTTCTTCATGACTATTGTCATCATCACCATAATCATTATAATCATCATCATCATCATCACCATTACCATCATCATCATTATCATAGTCGCCATCATCACCATCTTCATCGTCATCACTACCATCATTATCATCACCACCACCATCATTATCATCATCATCATCATCATCACCATCACCATCACCACCATCATCATTACCATCATCATCATCATCTGCCGGGCTAAAGCCAGGGTAATAATGATGTAAAGCGCCGTGAGCGTTCAGCAATGAGAGTGGCTACGTGCGCTTTATAAATTGCATATATTATTATTATTATTATTATCATAACCATTACCATCATCACTAACATCATCATCATCATCATCATCACCACCATCATCATCATCACCACCATCATCATCATCAACAGCACCATCATCATTCTCATCTCCATCATCATCATTAATATATCCACCACCACCACTACCACCACCATCTTTCTGTGATGATATTTCTCATCCTCTCTATCCCCAGGCTGCATTGACAGACTTCAAGCATGATGCGGACATCCAGGTTCTCCTTCTCCCAGTGCACAGTGGTAGTAAGGGCCTTAATCTCATCGAAGCCACGCATGTTCTGCTAGTGGAACCAATCCTCAATCCAGCTAGCGAGATGCAGGCCATTGGCAGGGTGCATCGCATCGGACAAACAAAGTAAGCTACTTTACAGAATTGCAGATATGCCAAACTTTTGGAATATGCATAACAATAGAAATTAAATTTGATTCACCCAACAGGACTGTTGCATGAAGCCATCATTATTAACACTTTAATTAAAGCATGCTCTCAATAGGATACCCTGTGAACTGTTGCTTTGTTGCAATTTATTTGTCTTCATGCAACGCTGCACGTCTTCATCCAACACTACCATATTATTGTATTTTTGTGAAGACATACGGTATCTATTTACTTTAATTACAAGCCCATTCTTTAATATCTATCTTGTCAAGTGGTGATTTAGATAATGTCTTTTCTATATTACTATTTTATTGGAGTCATTTAAGTGGTATATCAAGGCACTCAATCGCTATGATAGAATTTCAGTGATTTTCTATTCAGTATTTCCATTCTTATTTTCTTTAAATTATTCATATTTTTATGGTGATGGGGTTAATGCCTACGAGTGACTTCTATATTCAAGAAATATTGGTAATTTCTTATTTAAATCAAATTAAGCCTGATGGTATCCTGTCAAAGATTAAATACATATTGTCAGAAATATTTGAAGAAGTCTTCTTTGTTCTTAAATGTAATACATTCTCATAATTGACAATTTGTTATTTTGTTTGTTTGATTTGTACAGGCCAACTGTTGTTCATCGTTTCCTTGTCTGGGATACAATTGAAGAGAAACTACACAACTACCTCACAACACAATCCATCAGGTACACATTATCACCAATATTTTCAGGAGTGCATACCTGCCAATCCAAATACTGTATAGTGGAATAATTTTGCAGTGTTCATTTTTTTTGGTTGACTAGTTTCATGAACATATTCGTGGGGTATTGAATTCGTGGATACAGTCAATGAAAAAATGAATAATCTCCCGACTTTACTATTTAACATTTTTTCAAGAAACAGAATGTGATTACTTCTACAAAAGAATGCTTTTAAATGACGAAAAATTATTAAGAATGACTGTACAATAACAGTATAATCTGGAGATCATAATTAGAAACACAAAAATGCATGCGATTGAAACCTTGAAACTGTTATTATGCCACTTCAAAATGCATTACGTGAAGTACTGCACATGTAAATTTTTCTTCATAGTTTTTGCGGATTATTTTTGTTGGTCTGAAATTCGCAGTCAGCAATTTTATCGCTAAAAGCACAAAAAAAAATTTTCTGTACAGTATGTCTTTTTACCAACTGCACTTGAGAAAAGGATATGGGAATCTGGGAATGACAGTAATTGTTTGGAACCAAACTAAGCTTTATTTGCATCCACCTATCTCCTGTGACACCACTTTTATATCCCTGAGTCGGATGAAACGATATTATTTTGCACTTAATTAAGAAATTTGAACACTTTTTGTAAATTGTTGTCAAACATAGTTCCTGGGTTAAAGAAAGTTTCACCGTGGTGCAATGCATAATGTGTAAACCAGCATGAAACAAATTTCTTGGACGAAGAATGAACTGAAGATAATATCATTCTGACAAGTTTCTCTTCTTTTTCTCTCCTCTTTATTTTTTTATCAGGGATGGACTGAACTCTGTGGAAGCCGACACAGGACAGATGACCTTTTCCGATCTCAAGGACCTATTCGCATCTGAAACTTAAGTTAGTTGAAACCAACACCAAAGACATGACATTCTTGAATACCAAAGATCTATTCTTGTCTCAAAGCCACGTCAGTATAAAGGCCCGGGCACACCAAACACGGCACGGCATCACGGCATGGTATTTATGCGCTCTCTTCCCTGTGATTGGTCAAGTGTTGAAGATTCTTTGCGCGGAGGAGCGCGCTGGCCAATAACAACCAAGATACTGCGTAAAAACCGTGCCGTTACGCCGTGCAGTGTTTGATGTGCTGGGGCCTTAAAATGGCACTGAAGATACGGGTTTTTTGTACCTCAAAGACCTATTCGCATACAAATCCTAAATCAGTGGAAACTGATCAAGGGACATGGCCATCTTGAACATCAAAGGCCCTATTCGTATATGAGAACTAACACCGAAGACATGACCATTTGGAACACGAAAGATCAAATTCTCATCTGAAACCTCAGTTAGGGGAAACCATCACTGGAAACATGGCCTTCTTGTTCCTCGAAGACCTATTCGCATCCGAATCCTATGTCAGCGTAAACTGATACTAGGATATACATAGCCTTCTTGAACATCAAAGGCCTATTTTATATCGGTATACCAACACCGAAGACAGGACCATTTTGAACACCAAAGATCCAATTCTCATCTGAAACCTCAGTTTGTGTAAACCAACACTGGAAACATGGCTTGCTTGTACCTTGAAGACCTATTCGGATTGAAGAGATGATCTTTTCAGATCCCATGGATCTATTCGCATCTGAAACCTAATTCAGCGGAAACTACCTCCATGACCTTCATGGACCTCCAAGACATATTCCCATCTTAAATCTTAGTCAATGGAAACCAATGTTATTTATATGAACCTATCAGAACTGTGGGACCTATTCGCATCTGAAGCAGAAATCAGTGGAAACTGATGCCTTTAATATGGCATCTCTGATAGATGTTCAGATAATATTCTTTGTGTAATGAAATTGTGTGTGAAAAAAATGCATTCCTGCAAACTAAGAACTTTTGATAAGTGGGTACCAAGATCTATGGACATAAGTTATTATTTATTTTAGCACACATGTTTTATATAGACAGGTGAAACTACTTTTACAAGTGCTCACTGTGCACTGTACATTACTATGTACAGTATGGACAGAAATAAAGTATCATGTGTCCCATCATGTCCAACAAAAATGTGTGTGTTTTACGTAGGCTTGGGCTGGACATGGGGTGACTTCAAGTACGGTGTTGAACGCTGGTGTTGGTGTTGCAGCAAAACCAACACCAGCCTCAACACCAAACTTGAAGTCTGTCTGTTTTTTGGGTAGACCTCGCAAGATTCTGACGTATTTCCGGTCGTTTCTGTATCACTTCGGTAAACTGACCAACGGTGTTTGACCTCGGTTTACGGACCGTTTTGCTCTCTCAACACCAACACCAACACCGAACACCGTACTTAAAGTCACCCAATGTTGGAATCTGTTAAGTTTATTTCTGTCCATACTTACATTTTCATTTGGTTGTTTGTGAGACTAAAGCCCTAGTCACATAGAAGCCCTGATTCAACACGATTCTAAATGGCCCACCGCATACACCACGACTCTACCATCTAATGACTGGCTGGCGACTGGATGATGTCACTGAATCATAAGCCAGTCGTAAGCATTGCTACCACACCGTACGATACGACCCATTACTGAATTTTGATTGTAAGTTTTGCTGGTATCTTTTAATCTGGACAGAAGTAAAATACAGTCAAACCTTGTTATAACGAGGTCCTTGGGACAAGAAAAATTTTCTCTTTATATCGAAACCTTGTTATATCAGAGCTAAAATACAAAGAGATGGGACCAGGATAACTACCTTGTGATAATGAGATCTTGTTATGTCAGTGCTCTTTATAACGAGGTTTGACTGTACCTGTGAAATTTGAAATATACAATATGACATTATGAAATTTATAACATGCCACTTGACACAATAGCATTTTATCATTATCATTGTGACTTCACAATCCATATTCTTGTCTCATTGGATGTGAGCTTACGACTTTGTTGCAAAAATTCAGCATTTCAAATCCCCGCGGCTGGCATTCCGATTTACA
>BQKZ01001867.1:69083-101986 GCA_036244855.1 Temnopleurus reevesii | reverse complement strand
CAATGGGGAAAATCGTAGTTTTCTTAATATGAAGGTCGTGAGTTCGAGTACCAGCTGTGACATATTTTTTTTTCATCTATCTTTTTTTTTCTTCATCATATCTATCATTTTAAACACTAACATTAATTACAGACCACCTAATTCGTCCCCATGACGAATTAAATGTCTAGTTTTATTCATATTTGAAGACAAAATTTAGGGACAAAAATATCAGCTTTTACCAAAACTTTACTTGGGGGTATGTATACGATCTCCAGAGCCCCTGAACTTGTGCAAGTACTTCAAACAGAAGCTCTCATAACGGATAGAAATCGCCTAGAATTTCATGCTAATCAATCAAAATAGATTATAACCATTAACACGAGGATTAAAGGTCGTTTAAAAATATGTTATCAATCAATTTCTGAGCTGATGTGTTATGCAAATATTTGAAGTCATAATCCAGACTTTGGTCGTATCACATTCAATGTCAAAGAGATAGAGAGAACGAGATGGGCTGATGGAGACTAGTCTCATTCATCAGCCCTTATTCAATGTTATTTGATTGATAATGTGCTGAGAAAGAATCAGTTTCATCAAATCATCAAATGTGGTTAATCAATCTGAATATACTTCATTGAAAATTATACTTAACTCTCTTCACACAGTTGTTTGGCTTTTATCCCCCACTGACCTTTTTCAAATTGCTGTCTTTTTGTTCTTTCTTTCTCTCTACACAGTATATCTCTTTTTTTTTAACTGTTTATACTTTCACATGTGATATATAACCTGAAATGTTATTAGTTCAAATGAAGTCTTTATTTCTCTTTGCCTTCTACGCCATATTCTTTGAACTAAAGGAGTATTGAAAATCAAACAAATTTCCTATTGACAAACCCAATCTTCATTGTGACAACCATTCTTTCCCCAAAATAAACAAAAGCTACTTGCCTACCACTTACGCATAAATATTCAAAATTGAATGAGAAATGCCTCCAAACCTAAATTATCTCTCTCTCCTCTAGGCCGACGCATGAACATGAATATAATTGTTTCTTTTTACGGTAACACAACAGCTGGAGACTGAAAGACAAGACTAGAACCTGAGCGTCTGTATCCTGTTTACAAGTTCTGTATTTGACCTAGCCAGTCTGGAAAGGGGAAGGGGGAGGGGAGGCAATGAATTATTGCCCGTAACCTTAAATGTATCTGAGGCCAAAAATTATAATTTGCTAGTAGGTTAAACCAGGGTAAAATATAAATATTTTTTCATTTACAAGGGCTCTTTCTACATTTTCCTCCTGAATTAAAAAGTCCCTGTAATACCTTTTGCGATGGCTAGTTCTAAGTTTAAGGGGGCTAATCGCCCACTTGCTCCATTTATTTTTTATGCAGGGTAGTACGCACAAACAAACTCCCCTAAACATCCCATGGCATTTAACCCGTTGACTACTGCTTTCTGTAGTTCCTATAGACTTTGTGCAGGGAATACCTGGTTCCAGTAGTCAATGGATTAAAAGATGTTTAGTTTTTTAAATATTGAATTTTAACAAATTTAATGTTTCTCATGATTAATAATTTGTTTGTACATTAATAGCCAATGAGTGCAAATTGTAAATTTAGTCTCTATGTACAAAAAAAAATAAGCAGAGATGCTTGGGTGACGCTTATAAATACATGGATTGAACGGCAGCTAAGCGAGTCATTGTGAATCTGAACCTAAAATGAACCCGCACATTTTGAAGTGCATCCATTTGTATATTATGGGTTACTGTAAATTAAGTCTCTATGTGTGAAAAAAAAATGAAGCAGAGATGCTTGGGTGATGCTTACGAAGACAATGAATCAAACACAAGCTAAGCAAATCACTATGAATCTGAAGCTGAAATGACTGAACCTGAACATTTTGAAGCGTATCCATTTGTAAGAAAAATAAAAAATAAAATATAAAAGGTCGATAAGCAATGAACCTAACCAAATAGTGACAAAAAGTTTCAAAATTGTTGCTGTAGTAACAAACAAATTTAGGAAATTAATACTGACCTACAAAGCAATCACCCATAACAATTTAATGAAAATCTTCTGACCAGCTTGCATTTCATCCTTGGTATTCATTCATTAGTGAATTGCTACAGTGTTTGTAAACATTACGGCTCGTTAGACGTGAAGTGTAGTTAGAGATTTTTAATCTCATTACAAAGGTCAGCTGCACTCTGTATTCTAGGCCAAGAAACCGATGGAACTGTGGGGCCTGCAAAACCATGGGGGAAGGGGCCAAGGGGGCCTACCACCCCCCCCCCCATATGTTTTTTTTTAACTGTGTGTATGAGAGAATGCATGCATGTATGTGTAATATATGGGCCCCCAATTCTCAAAATCATTCTGCCTCTCCTGAAATGTTGCATTAAACCTATCATCACTGACAAATTTTTCACGATAAATTTGTCATAACTGGTAAAATATGTTGCTCATCTGCATATCTACATTTCCATGGTAACCTATAAAACTTCTCCGCTTTAGACCAGACAGTGTTGTACTCCTTGTGAAAATCTTGGGGTGACAAGCTATAATAGTTCTCATATAATAGCTGGCTACCACCTAGTTTTTTATGATGAACTTGCTTCAGCGCCATCATCTTTCAGTCATCTTTATTATTTTTGAAATTTGAAAAACAAACTTTCCACAAAAACTTCAGTAGGCCTACTTGAAAATGCTATACTCAATCATCTGTAATGCTAGCATAGAAAGTAGGTCAGAGAGATAAAAGGTCAAGTTCAAAAGTGATCCAAGGCAAAGCGTGATAGATACAGCTTATGCTTGGGAAAATGGATCTTGCCCCAATATATCCAAAGTATCCGCTTTAAAAACTCTTTTCCAATGTCAAGGCTCGTTATTCATATTACAACTGTAGAAATATCAGATTTAGGAAGGAATTTATTGATAAATTTTGTTGATCGCAGAAGTAAAATTCCTTGATGAGATTTTAGATGATGAAAAGATATCCTAGCATAACAATGATACAATACTATTCTTACGTTATCTATGTTAACTTTAGGATTAGTTCATTTTTATTTGATTCCATGTTAATTATTTTATAAAATGAATGAGTGCTATGATAGATTCATCCATATTTCTGTTCTGTAAAGATGCCTAAATGTCTCATTTACTTCCTTGAATTTTTTGTTATCTTGTACGAAAAAAATAAATTTTGCTTTCAAATAAGATTTGCATCTATTAGTAAACCCTCCTATTCTTTGCTTCATGAATAGTGCCCTTTTTATTGTAGTATCTGTTTCTGTGAGTTCAATCATTATCTCTCTACAATGTCGATAAAAAAGGAACTGGATTTAAAGGGGAATTACACCCAGACATTTGTGTGTAGTCAGTAAATGAAGAAAAATAGAATGAACAAACTGTGAAAATTTGAGCAAAATCGGATAATCCATTCAAAAGTTATGAATTTTTAAAGTTATCATTTCCACCTGTCATGCCTGTGGTGGGCATCCTTAAATTGGCAACGTATACCCAAATTAGCATAATCTGTGATGTCATACATGGAGAACTCCTCATTCACTTTGTACATGAATATATTAAAAATAGATCAATATCATATTTCAAATGAGGAATCAACACCATTCTTTCTGGAATGTTTGCAGAATTGATGTGGCTATATTTTATATAACTGACAAAATAAAATTTTGTCTACTTTTCTAGAAAAAGAGTAAAATGTGAAATTTTGTGTACAAAGTGAATGGAGAGTTCTCCATGATGGCAGCCATTTTGTGCCTGTACGTTGCCAATTCAAGGAGCCCATGAGGGGTGTAAATCAAAACTTTAAAAAGCCATAACTTTTGAACGAATAGTCCGATTTTGCTCAAATTTTCAGAGTTTTATCATCATATTTTTCTTCATTTACTGACAGCAAAATAATGTCTGGGTGTAATTCCCCTTTAATAGTAATGATTTTATGATCTAGTTATTGATGACGAAATTGCTCAATTTTTATTGTAAAATCCATTTCTGTGAGTTCAGTCATTTTGTCTTTACATTGACATTAAAAAGGAAACAAACGAAGTCAAAAAGGAGCTTGAGCTTTCGATCCTAGCAGAATCTTAATCATAAGCAAAATCTTAATCATAAGCAAAAGGAAACAAAATAGAATTGTAATGATTTCAAGATCTAGTATGACCTTCTTTTGTCTATATCCTGTGTCCCGGGCAGAAAGTTGAGCTAGCAGTTGCAAACAGCAACCAATTCTGTAACTTGAAAATTTTTGAAAAATAGGCCAGGGAGGTGTTTCATCAAGATAAGAAAGACTTTACGCACGACATTAAGATTGACTGGTACCCCTTCTTGTGCGCAATAATTAATATTAGTGCGCACATTCAGCGCAAGAATTGATACCAGTCGAACGTAAAGTTGTGCGTAACTTTAAGACGACTTGGTGAAACACCTCCCAGCTTACTCATAGATTCAAATTTATGCACGTTTCTAGCACAAGAATGCAGTTATATGGTATTCCTTAAACCTGTCAGCAACAATTGAATCACAATACTTGGAATGCAGTTTGCATATATGATTTGTTGCTATGTCAGGCAAGCCTCGGGAAAGCGTTTGTGTTGTCAAGAACAACCTTTGTGTTAGAGGTATTTGCATCTATTAGTTAGCCCTCCTATTCTTTGCTGTATGAAGAGTACCCTTTTTAATTGTCATATCTGTTTCGGGGAGTTAAGTCACCATGTCTTTACATTGATGGTAAAAAGAGAACTGGATTGAATAGTAATGATTTCAAGATTTAGTTTGGCCTTCCTTTGTCTCTATCCTATGTCCAGGGCAGAAAGCTGAGCTAGCAGAACTTTGTAAACCTCAACCAATTCTGCAACTTGTAGACTTATATGACTCATCGACCCTTTACACGATCAACAATTTCCTTCCCATAAAGCGTGTTCATGTGCGATACATTTGAGTTCTGCAGCTTCATTTTGCATGCCACTCTATATGATTTATGTTGAAAAAAAACCCATGCACTTATGCATGTTGGCTTCAAAGTACGGTCAAAATTAGGCCACCTACGTAGTGAAGTTTGTGACCAAGTCGTGAAATTGGTGATTTGGAACGAGCAGTCCATGACGTGTGATTCAAAAGTTTGTGGCCTAGAACATGAAGTTTATAATCTAGGATGCAAAATTTGCATCCCAGGTCTAGGGACCTAAAATTCACACCTTGTAGTAGCGAACTTTATATCCAGGGTTACAAATATTGTGTCCTGGGTTGTGTTCCATAAAGCTGTTCATATATCTGCTCATGATTCTGCGAACGATTGGTGACCCTTTCTCAAGTGAGAGCCAGAGAAAGGAGATAAAATTTTGTACAAGAAGCTTGATCAGTTCTTAGTAGAGCCACGCGTAGATCTACGAACAGCTTTATGAAACACAACCTTTTTCACAAACTTTGGGTCCAAGGTCACAAACTTAATTTCCCAAATTGCAAACTTCACACTGTGGTCATTATCTTCATGACACACATGATGCGTTGTTGAGTGTTCTTAGAAGCCACAATGCCTATGGTTGGCGTATGGTAAAAATAACCAGAATAATTACACGTGATTTAATCACATTGGATAATTTCATTTCAACAGAGGTTCTGATAACACAACAAACAGCTGCAAACATGCATGGGCATTACAGGGTTTGGCATTGCCACTATATTTAGTATGTTTTCTTGTTATAAAGTAGGCCCACCTGCATCTAATTTGTGAAAGTGAACTGAAATTATAATTGAATAACAGCAGCACACCGTTTACCATGAAAAATTGTGTAAAACTGATCAGATCTTGCTAACTAAGATAAGGTAGAAACTTTTGATATCTAATATACAGTATATGATACAACAAAAACGATATCAAAATCACTAGTTGAATAATTGATCTTGCGGAATCTTTGAAGTCACAAAAAAATCAATATGTTCTATAGATCAATCAATAAGTATCAGAACCACATCAAAAAAAGTAAATGGCAAAAAATATTACCAACTTTGGTTACACAAGTGCAAAAAGTTTAAGCACAGAGCTTCTTTGCATTAAAGTTGTACAGTCATCCAAGAGAGGGCACTTGTGAACAAGTAAATGCTTTCCACCACTTGCATTCCAAAGAGTAATGAAGGAAGAAGCTGCTCAATCGAAGGAGATCATAAATGCTTGCAAAGTGATGGTAGCGTTTAAAATTGTAATACATAGCCCCTCCACTTTTCAAGACGGTCAACAGATTGGGACTCATATTTTTGGAAAACTGCATGTGTGCCTGAACAGTAGAGTTCTCCTGAGCACCCTCTCCTGGAGATGACTGTACACCTTTAAAAGAAAGAAAATGAGAAAAACAACTAACCTCTATGCCTGGCTATAAGTGCTTCATGTCCCTTCTCCCAGCTCAGGTCACCAACATCAGATGAGATGGGTCTAGATGGAGGGTTGCTGTTACCACGGGATGACGCTTGACTGCTAACATGGAAGTCCTGCAAAATCAGACATTCGTGTACATCAAAATTTTGAGTGACATTCTAAATTAATTCACATGATCTACGTGTACTTCATTTAACTTTATTCATTTAAAATAATACTGTAGAATGTATGTGATATTGATGTGACATCATGTACAGTACCATTGTAGTTTAAGAATTAAGGATTTAGAGAAAAAAAGTATTACACAAAAATATCTACAATATTGCTTAAAACAAAGGTAACAATTAATATCCAATCATAGCCTATGCAAAATCTGCATGTATGTATNCAAGTACGGTCAAAATTAGGCCACCTACGTAGTGAAGTTTGTGACCAAGTCGTGAAATTGGCGATTTGGAACGAGCAGCCCATGAAGTGTGATACAAAAGTTTGTGGCCTAGAACATGAAGTTTGTAGTCTTGGATGCAGACTTTGCAACCACAACAAAAAAATTTGCATCCCAGATCCAGGGACCTAAAATTCACGCCCTGTAGTAGCGAACTTCACGTCTAGGGTTACAAATTTTGTGTTGTGGGTTGTGCTCCATAAAGCTCTATGTATATCTGTGCACAACTCTACGAATGACTGGCGACCCTTTCTCAAGTGCGATCCAAAGAAAGAAGTTAAAATTTTGTACAAGAAGCTTGATCAGTTCTTAGTAGAGCCACGCGTAGATCTACGAACAGCTTTATGAAACACAACCTTTTTCACAAACTTTGGGTCCAAGGTCACAAACTTAATTTCCCAAATTGCAAACTTCACACTGTGGTCATTATCTTCATGACACACATGATGCGTTGTTGAGTGTTCTTAGAAGCCACAATGCCTATGGTTGGCGTATGGTAAAAATAACCAGAATAATTACACGTGATTTAATCACATTGGATAATTTCATTTCAACAGAGGTTCTGATAACACAACAAACAGCTGCAAACATGCATGGGCATTACAGGGTTTGGCATTGCCACTATATTTAGTATGTTTTCTTGTTATAAAGTAGGCCCACCTGCATCTAATTTGTGAAAGTGAACTGAAATTATAATTGAATAACAGCGCACCCCTTTACCATGAAAAATTGTGTAAAACTGATCAGATCTTGCTAACTAAGATAAGGTAGAAACTTTTGATATCTAATATACAGTATATGATACAACAAAAACGATATCAAAATCACTGATTGAATAATTGATCTTGAAAAATATTTGAAGTTACAACATTTTCAAAATGTTTAGAAGGTGAATAGAAGGCTTGTATCAGAACCATATCAAAAACAAGTAACTGGCAAAAAGATATTACCAACTTTGGTTACAAAATGCAAAAATTTCGGAAATAGAGTTTCTTTGCATTTCAGTTGTATGGTCATATCCATGGGAGAGCACTTGTGAACAAGTAAATGCTTTCCACCACTTGCATTCCAAAGAGTAGTGAAGGAAGAAGCTGCTAAATGAAATTCGATTGTAAATGCTTGCAAACCTATGGTACTGCGTAAAAAAAATTGTAATACACAGTCCCTCCACTTTTCAAGACGGTCAACAGATTGGGACTCATATTTTTGGAAAACTGCATGTGTGCCTGAACAGTAGTGTTTTCCTGAGCGCCCTCTCCTGGAGATGACTGTACACCTTTAAAAGAAAGAAAATTTAAAAAAAAAACTTACCTCTATGTCTTGCTATAAGTGCTTCATGTCCCTTCTCCCAGCTCAGGTCACCAACGTCAGATGAGATGGGTCTAGATGGAGGGTTGCTGTTACCACGGGATGACGCTTGACTGCTAACATGGAAGTCCTGCAAAATCAGACATTCTTGTACATCAAAATTTTGAGTGACATTCTAAATTAATTCACATGATCTACGTGTACTTCATTTAACTTTATTCATTTAAAATAATACTGTAGAATGTATGTGATATTGATGTGACATCATGTACAGTACCATTGTAGTTTAAGAATTAAGGATTTAGAGAAAAAAAGTATTACACAAAAATATCTACAATATTGCTTAAAACAAAGGTAACAATTAATATCCAATCATAGCCTATGCAAAATTTGCATGTATGTATTCTTCATGAGACATGGTGGGAAGGAACTGAAGCATATTCCTCCAAAATGCCATCAACATGATCAAGCAGCAGTAAAACACTTCATAAATTTTTTTTGAAGATTGCAAATGCTGATAGATTTTTTTTACACCGAATTTCTCTCAGATTTATTTTTCATAAACCTGCACATTTTTCATATTGTCTAGACATTCCTACTTTCGCTTCTGGCTGTAAAATGATACTAGAAATGATTCACTCATGTACTCATACATGAATTTTTAACTGTATCCATAGAAAAGTATCAATATTCAGCCAAATTTCATTGCAGAGCATTAGTAATTTGTAAACAAGGCATGGAGCCATACTACCACATAATCCCCGACAGATCATTTAAGTCTAGCTTATGAGGAATTATGATTTGTGAAAATATTTGGCCAAAAATGGAAATACATGTAAACCATGAATAGTTTTCTAAATGTCAGTGACAAATTCATACCCAACTTCTGGGGAAAAGAATTGGATTTTCCGGTTAAAAAAAACATAATCAGTATACATAATTAAGCAAGAACAAGTGATTTGGAAATTAACAGATCATTATATTGATGGATGTTTAATCCTTTTGTCCATACATTTTTTATAAATTCAACTTCTTTGGGTGAAATGACAAAAATCAGAATTCTTGTTGACCTGAAATGCAGACTAAGGAGGTGTTGTTCAAAAGTTGCAATTAATCGCAAATCAACTGCAAATCAGTTGCAAATTTTTACACGCATTTTCGTTTAGGCAAGATGTGTGCTTCTAATGAGACACACATGAAACAATGACTTCGATTGGCACGTTCCAATCAACTGCAACTTCCGATCAATTGCAACTTTTAAACAACATCCCCTAAATGTAAGGTTCAATAAGAAGATAGTTTCAATCGTGTTTTTTTAGGAATAAGAAATCAAACTAAATAAGACCTCTGTAATTTTACTTGATTCCTTAATTACCTTCCCTGGCCCATATTGCATAAAAGGTATTCCAGCACCACCACCCATCCCAAAAAGGCTTCATCTGTACTCACCTCTAGTAACGAGTCTGCACTGGATTTGGAATGCCTCTGATCCTTGCCTATTCCACTATCAGTACTGCTCCCTGGGGCATTATGGCATTGTTCTAACATTGGATTAGATTCTGGAAGAACAGGCTTCTTTCGTTGCCTGCCGAGAGCTGGTCCTTCCGATTCACATCGCCGATAAACTGGACTAAGTCTTGATGAAGGGTCATGAGCAGCGTCTTCGTAGCTCTCTGTCGACGCTTCAAAGTTGGGCCATGTCTTCCTGGCTTCAGAGTCATGCCTTAGAGAGGCGGATCTCTTAAAGGAGCTTGGTTCTGGTTCAACAGGGTCCATGTTTGGTCTAAGGATCTGGATCTCGATCTTACCTGCGCTGCTCCTCTGCGGAGAGTTCCGCGTCAGCTTGGTATTACTGAAGCGTGACTTTAGGCGGGAGATGACCTCACGAGGAGAAACTGACTTTGATTCTTTGCTGTTCTCAAGAACTGTTCTTTGTTCGGGAGAGGATTTCTTACCAGACCCTCCAGGACTCGTAGGTCCTTCTGTTTGAACCCGCCTTGGGGTGTCATAAGTAAATTTCTTTTGCTTTGCTTCAACAGGACTCTTTCCTTTCCTAGTTGAAACTGGACTACATAGATCATTTCCTACAGAATGTCTTGTTTGTGTGAGTTGCAATGAGCTAGGTGATTGCGGTGATGCTTTTTGTTTTTCCTGTCCATCAAGAATTTCGCCATTATTTTCAAGCAGAGAGAAAGAATGATTGTTTCCAACACCTGGAGAAGAAGGTGACGTAGAGGATCCAGACTTTGATAAATCCATTAATTCTCTGTTTAGTTGGTTTAGCTGAGCGATGAGGTGAAAATCAAGGTCCACATCCAAAGGTCTCATGCACACTTCCTTCATCTCCAACCGACCTTCGTTCATGGCAAGAGCCAGGCTTTTCTTGCGCTGTCGATACCCGTTCATCTGCTCATCCTCGTTCTCCCCGTTGGCGGGTTGCGAAAGCGAGCGATGCTTCCCCACCCCACCCGAAGCATTGAGCCGCGAGACATATTCCCTCGCTTGTGGCGATAGTGATCTACGATTATTATTGGTAGTCCTGGCATGTTTTGATTCCTTTGAATCACTCTGGGAGTCTACAAACACTTCCCTCTGCCTGGAAGACACACTGCGCACGAATCTTGGCGGACTGCTCCCGGCTTCGACATCCCTTGGAGAGTCCTCCGCAGCATCCATACTGGTATACGATTCACAGACAGGCTCCTCCGAGATAGAGTCTTGAGGCATCTTACAATCTGGCTCGTCACTAAAAACCACCTCCTTGCTATCATCAAAGATATCCACAACGATCAACTCTGGTTTCGTCAGTGACGCCCCATTCCTGCCGTCTTCCTGTTCGTGCTGGAGGTTCTCTAGCTTCTGCCTAAGCTGCTGAGGCTGTAGCACCCACGGGTTGAAGTACGACGTCGGAGGCGACACCCTGCCTTGGAATGGAGGCTTGGTGCGGACACTCCTCTTGACGAAGGTTTCTTCCTGGAGGATGTTCTTCTGGACGAAGGCGTCTCTCTTGAGCAGGTGTGGATGCTTGGTGTCGAGCGATCTTAGATGATGGGCCTCAGAAGGGTTCAGATCTTCACCAACTCCACTTGTGGCCTGAAAGAACAAGATGAAATTATAATTATAATGATGTTAACAATAACTCTAGTATTATTGGTAGAATCATTGTTATTGCTATAGAAATTGCAATTGCTGCAATTCAATATGACCACAGGTTAACAAATTTAGAGTCTTTTCCATGCAACTAATTTACACTTGATGAATTTTTGTAACCATAAGTCAGTGAGCATGATGGCACACTTTACATGAAAATCGATTCATTGGTTGACCTAAAAAAAAATCAAATTTTGGGATGAAAAATGTCTCATCTGAAAATCATATGAAAATGAATCATAATGAATCATATGAAAATGAATCATATGAAAATGTGCATCATAAAACTGTATGAACACATGTATTAGAGTCAATTCTGTCATGGCAGCCACCTGTCTACATAGGCATTTTGAATGTATTGCCTAGGGTGGCCAACAACAGACAGGTTAGACTATCATTTCTTGGCAGATTTCTGATTGTCCTACTTGGCAGCCACGAAAGACAGAAAACAAACTAAAGAAATGTGATAAAGTGAACCTTCATGCATGAACAATGCAATAACAAAATGTGCTCATTAAAAACTGAGGTAAATATCTGATCTGGCCTCGAATTCCTTGAAGTAATACAAAGAGCAACCCAGAAAAAAAACTTATTAATTTGGCAAAACTTTCCGCATTATAACCCATTGAAAGTACTGTCTCCTGTAATTCCCATATACTTTGTGTAGGGAATACCCGGTTCAAGCATTTAATGAGTTAACAAAATCAAACAATGTGCGATCATACCGAAGTGTTTAAAAAGGAGTGCCACATTTAACAATTGAAAAAATGTGAAAAGAATGTCTTTTTGATATGTGTGGCTGACAGTCAAAGAAAGCAATCATTGAAGCGATAATGTGATTAGAAAAATAACAGTATTTAGAACTCCAAAGGCCCTGATCGCTCTCTCCCTCTATTCATAGAAGCATTTGTTGTAACACTATTTCAGTCTACCCCCTCAATTATATCCTAGAAATTATTCAAAAAGTACAAAGTTGATCGCTATGCCAACAGTGATGGAATCTCCTCATTTTCAGGGGGCGGAATGAAGCGTGTAATAACGATAACTATCACAGCTTTTTTTCTTGCTCGGAAGCCGGGAGATAAGATCGAATGTGTTGGGCCACATATGGAAAGGGTGTCAAGTCAATTAGGAATACAGTGGGAGCATGTAGAAAACACATGGTGATTGATAATATTATTGTAGGTGACATATTATTAATTTGATCTTTCTGTGCCGCAAGATGGTCAGAAACAGACAGATTGTATGTTTAGTTTAGTTCAAATTCCTCAGGAAGCATGCACTAGTTCACATTCAAGACATAGTCTGCTTTTGATGCCCCCCCCCACAAGTTAGGAATACAGTGGGAGCATGTAGAAAACACATGGTGATTGATAATATTATTATAAATGACATCTTATGAGTTTGAACTTTCCGGGCAGTAGAATGGTCAGAAAAGGATAGTTTGTATGTTTATTTTTGTTCACATTCCTCAGAAAGCATGCGCCAGTTCATATTCAAGACATATGAGGTGTTGCTCAAAATCAGCTGCAGATCAACTGCAACTTTACAATATTTTCATTCGCGTTTAACAAGACGCGCATGAAACAATGATTTTGATTGGCGCGTTCCGATCAACTGCAAATTGCGATCAATTGCAACTTTTGAGCAACACCCCCATAGTCTGATTTTGATGCCCCCCCCCACAAATTAGGAATACAGTGGGAGCATGTAGAAAACACATGGTGATTGATAATATTATTTAAGGTGACTTTGAGTTTAATCTTTCCGTGCAGCAAGGCGGTCAGAAAAGAATAATTTGTTCGTGTATGTTTGGTTTAGTTCACATGACCAGTCAGAAACAGATAGTTTGTATGTTTAGTTTGTTTCACATGACCTCTTTTGTACTTTCTCAGGAATCATGCGCCAATTAACATTCAAGACAAACACTGCTTTGGATGACCCCCCCCCCCCCCCTCCGAAGACACACACACACACAAAAAAGTTATAATTCAAATGGCTTACATAGAAGTATGATTTTACACTTTTGAAGAAAGTGTAGAAAAACATGAAGCTTTGGCCACATATGTCTTGATGAATGCCACACAAACAATGTACGTGCTGTCTAAGAGGAAACATTAAAAAGTGTCTGTTTATCATTCATAAAGGAAATTGTGACCACAGTCGAACAGAAATTCATAAATTTGATTTGGAGACTAATAATCGTCTAATGTCTATTTACTTCTGATTTTTTTTTTGATAATTTGAATTTATCGATCGATAAAAATATTTTTGTATACAAAAATTTAACAGCTTTCTGATCAACACTTAATTATTCATTTGTGTTCAATAGATTGGTAATATGCTCCTAGGATCAAAACCAGTGTTCTCAGCCACCTGTTTAGAGTATCGACCTGTTTTAAAACCACAAAAATAATAATTTTCCTTGATTGAAATTGTGTGATTGAACATGTACATAATGATAATATTTTTCTATCACTATGAGTAGCCACTGTAGACAGGTTTTGATAGAGTAATACAAAGTATATAGAAAACTCAAGTGAGTATATTAGGCCTACCTATAGATTTGTTTTTACAGTGTAAAAAGAAAATATACAGAAAACTCAGGCAAATCTATTAGGCCTACCTGTTAATTATGAACACTGCTGCAATTATGCAGATAATGAAATCCACTAATGATATTGACAATGACGAGTGCGGACTACTGAACAGTAGATAAAGAATCAATCAAAACCGAAGCATAGAGTCTTCTAATTGAATTCAACCTCGTTTAGAGTAGAATACCTGATCCTTTAAGAAGTATCAAATGATGATACGAATTAACATATAGAAGAAATCTTCTGAATGCAATTATTGCTTATTAGGATGTATGTGATTAAAGTCTTACATCATATGAGAGTGATTATATCTTCAATTGTCAAAACAGGATACTCGTTTCTCTTAACGATGTGAAAATGAGAGCCGTTTGCTGATCAAAAAGTAACGATTTCGCTAATAATGACAGGCTTATGACGAGAGTCTAATGCTGTACAACATTAGCGATTCTTACTTCAACAGCTACAGTGGAAAACTCGATCTCTTAATGGAAATGGAGAGATTAATGTAGAGCTGATATCAACAAATGACGATTCCCCTAATGTGACAATCCCAAATTGTAAAAAGCAATTTCAACTTCAAAATCAGAGCACTTCAATCAGAGCCGACTCCCGTGCAGAATATGCATAGAAACCTGTCAACTCCCGGCACAAATAACAAATTATTCCACTAATGATCACAGCTTACTACTGCGCGGGAGATAAAACAAGAGTACACAGTCCGACTGATCGGCATTACAAACAGAACTATCTTGTTGTTGAATCAAGTGAAATATCCTCTAATCGAATTACCCCCATGCCCCAATTCACTCTGGCAAAGGACTTCCTTCCTCAGAGGACCTTATGCAACACTGTGGCAGACCCGATAATCAAACAAGTTGCAAAAAGTCAGCAGGGGCATGGGGGTAATATCCCCCCTCTACAACAAAAAAAATAAATAAAAACAAAATGGAGAAAAGAGAAAAAATGAAAGGGGCATGCTCAACTGCTGACTTACGACAGAAAGAAAGATTTTTCTGGCAAAGAACTTCCTTCTTCTGCGGACCTTATGCAACACTGTGGCAGACCCGATAATCAAACAAGTTGCGAAAAGTGTCGGAGGGGGCATGGGGGTAATACCCCCTTAACAATTTTGAAAAACAAGACTATGCAAACAAGAGAAAATATGAAAGGGGCATGCTCAATTGATGATTTCCAAGAGAGAAAGATAGATAGATGAACAGGGAATAAGGTTACTTTTCAAATTTGATTAGCTTTTTCAGATGTTGAGGAAACAGTTTCAACATTTTACTGTACAGTTCTATGTGAAAAAGTTGCTTCACAAAAAATATATTGGGTAGCATTTATGCTGAATGCATAGCAAATTGCAATTTGATACGAAGTAAATTATTCCCTGATGTAAGTACCCTTCAAGATACTAACAAATGGTCTTGTATATCTGTGAAGATTACACCCTTATAAAAATCTAAGGTTGCGGCAAGGTTGCGGCAAGGTTGCTGCAAGGTTACCGCAATCTTAATTAGCTTGCGTTTACGAAAGCAAGCTTGCGCAATCTTATCGCAAACTCACCGCAAGCATGATACAACCTTGTCTCTCTCAGGCATGAATACCGCAAGCTTGCNGCAGGGCCCGCTGGAAGAGCAGCTAACTTACAGCTGAATGTGGCTACCCTGGGTAAATAAGACATTATTATTATTATTACTATTATTACAATATGCCCCCATCTCTACAAATCACACATACACATGCATAAATGTTTCCTCCATAATTTGACTAACACAAAAACTCGTCATACATCATATGTGTCAATATACTTACAAATTCTTGAGCATACCAAAGAATCCATATTTTGCTGATGTTGGCAATTCGAGAGGTATAAACTTCAGTAGTAATGCATGAGCGAAGGAATTTCCAACTGTTTTTGTGTATTTCACTTTGACAAGTGAGCTGAGAAATGCTCAGCAGGGGTGAGGGAATCAAGTTGACAAAATCATAACATGGCCTGGATAAACAGGAGACATTCGCACATTAATGTCAAGAGGTATAGTCAACGCACTATCAGTGTGAAATCGCCATGGAAACACGACAGGCTCATTCCTTTTTAAGAAAACAGGGTGATCATGTTCTCAGAATATGTGATCTTTATCTTGCGACACATATAGAAAACCAAATATCATTCAATACACAATTGAATAAGAATAAAATGCATTGCAATATGGCAGATGTGTACATAATTTCAGGAAGCTTCAACAGAGTTCCCACTATTCGAGAACAAAATTCCCTGATGTTTTCCTAATGAATTTTCAAAATTCCATGAAATCTATTTCTTTCAACAAACCTTACCCATTTCAACCTATTTTGATGCGTCTTCAATTACAATATAAGATTCCCACAATCTGGGGAGAACAAATTCCCTGATTTTAACCAATTTGAGGGATTTCTTCAATCAAGTTTCCTGTCTTTTCCCTGACTGTAAATGGGAATTTTCCAGGTTTTCCAGGCAGAAAACCTGGAAAACAACTTCTTCTCAAAACAGCAGAAACTACATGCAGCATGGCTCTTATACCTAAATCTGTCCAAAATATACACTTTCAAAATTAACAAACGCTCAAATTTAAGTACTATATCCAATCAAAGAGGAAAATTCCTACCTATTTCATCCAATTTTATCCAATACAGGCAGTTGAAACAAATGCACCACATGATCGGATAGCAACAAACAGAATCATTTAAGATTTCAGATCCAAACTTAAAAACTCTTGAAGCACAGACATTTCATCCCTCCTTTCTCTTGTTTGCCAACTGGTCCAAAACCAGACCCGTGCTTGGTCCCCGAATAGCCTCTGAACAGTCCGTAAGGCACACACCCTTATCAAACGGCTCGCAGTGACGATGATCACCCCAAAGCAATCAAGCTGTCCACAGACAAGTCATGAAACGCAAATACCCAGTGACTTTACGCATTGACAATGCACATAATTACACCTATAATTGAACAATCGGCCAATGTTTTATTGGTCTACAAACAAGGAAATCTCTGCTGACTATGGATATATTTGCGTTTGACGTTATTTTTGGACATTCGTTGCAGGGACAAAACAATATTTATTTGTGATTGTTGTTTTTGAGGACTGATTTTTCATTTAACTGGATGAAGTTGTAAAAGCAGTCTAAATACACTAGATTATGGTAATAATTATCTTACATTACATTAGAGCAAAAACTAAAAAAATACATTCCTCCATCTGCAAATTGAAAATAACTGAACATGGAGTGGCTGAGATTCGATTCTAATAATAGAATTTAAAAGATCATGTGTTAAAATTGATTTTGCAAAAGTATTTCCCCTGTTTAATAACTATGTTCCCATTTCGAATTAAAAAACATTTTTCATGTCTGACTTTCTAGAGGAGACTTCCTTCTTCCAAAATTTAATGCAATAAGGAAGTCTCATTATATCATTACAAATCCTGAGTTTGAAATCTCATAAGTTAAAGAATCGAAGATGTTATTATAACTTCAAAATATTTAGAATTTTGAAGAAGCAATCTTCAAAGCACAGAAAATTGTTTCCTCTCATAGGAACCAGAAACATATTGCCTGAAGCCAACATAGCAACAAAATGCAGAAATCCCATAATATATGTCCATGGAGGTTTCATCTTTTGTATTCTTTATCTATTCATCTATTTTGTACTTGTGTTCCAATGGTCATTTGTTGCACTACCCATCCACTCCAAGTACTGAAAACAGTCCCGAGTTGTGTTTCATAGCTGTTCGCAGACATACAAAAAACTCTACAAACGACTGGTGACCCTTTCCTGCACTATATGAAAACTCTGGTTGCTGAATGGCATCTGATAAAGGATCACCAGTTAGAATTGCGCGTCGATCAACGAGCAGCTTTATGAAACACAATCTAGGATATATTTGATTTATTCCAATAAATCCAGATCAGATCTCAGGCATCTTTAATTTCAGAAGACTTACAACTTAATTCACAAGACAGTTGAAAGTGGTCTATACAGAAAGTCTAAGGAAATTACAGCAGTCGACTGGTTAGGAGACACACGGTCTTGATTTTAAGACTAAATTCGGTTAATTCCTCTCGTTTTGAACAGCTCCTGTATTACAGCAGCAATATCCCTGGATCAGNAAGTGCGCCGTGGATGGCTGCCGGGCTAAAGCCAGGGTAATAATAATGTAAAGCGCCTTGAGCACTCATCAGAGTGGATACGTGCGCTATATAAATTGCATCTATTATTATTATTATCAGAAGTCAGGAATCTTTAATTTCAGAAGACTTACAACTTAATTCACAAGGCGTTCAAACATGTTTCTTTGGTTAAAAAGGTTTATAAAGAAAATCAATTAACTAGCTGCAGATGTAGGGTTTCCCCCAAGAGAGGTAGTGTATACATCGATACAGAGCACTCTTCCTCCTCAAATCAGACTACATGTATATGTCTCTAAACCAGCTGACACAAAAATAGAAAAAAATGAACTTATAAGAAATGTTCATAATAATTTCACCATAATTGCAACAATAATAATAAAGTTAAAGAAGTTTAATTAAGACAAGGCTTAATCCAATTTCAGAGTATTTTACTCATGTTTAAAAAAAAGTCAGAAGATACATGTATGTCCATTGATACAGTCAAACCTCGTTATCACGAGGTCCTTTGGACAAGAAAAATTATCTCTTTATATCGAAACCTTGTTCTATCAGGGCTAAAATACAAAGAGATGGGACCAGGAAAACTACCTTGTTATATCGCGATCTCGTCATATCAGTGCTCTTAAATAATTCCAGACTTTTTAGGTTGTGGCCCAATTACCAATTTTCTTTCTGCATTGAATATGGAGGGAACAGTTTGCCTAAATCATTGTTGTTGTTTTTTATTACTATTTTTCTACACAGCAATTTTGTGACAAAAAAATTTGAAATGAGCAAAAATGCAAAGGGAACCTGAGAACACTTGAATATGAAGAGACACATGGTCTTGATTTTAAAACTACATTCAGTTAATTCCTCTCGTTATGAACAACTCCTGTATTACAGCAGCAATATCCCTGTATCAAAGAGATGGAAGATATATTTTTATAGAGCAATTTTGTGATAAAAAACTTGAAATGTTCGAAAATACAAACTGAATCCGAGAACACATGCATGTTAACTGACACACAGTCTTGATTTTAAGACTAAATTCTGCTAATTCCTCTCATTTTGAACAGCTCCTGTATTACAGCAGCAATATCCCTGGATCAGCGAAACGGAAGATGATTCAGGGCCTCTTAATCTGCCAGTAATGAACTTCTAACAACTCGACTGACCTGACTAAATTAGCTGAATTCTGAATTTTATTTCCAAGAGTTTAATCAAAGAAACGAGAGGTAAACAGATACTTTAATGACATTTCACAAAATATCATATTTTTTTGGGGGGCGGTACAAAAGCTCTTTTAAAAGGAAATCATTATAATCAATCAATTGATAATTGATTGATAATTATTCGTCACAAATCAAGTAAACTAATTTATGAGTTTCCAAAAAGAATTGACAATTTTGAACATTTACTAATATCATTTATTCTCCTACACTATACACCTACATGTACATGCAGACAAATAACCATTATATAATAAAGTTTATAAAAAAAAAAAAAAAAAAAATTGAGAGCCAGAGAAAAATATGTCACTGCAGATACAAAACAAACAAAGTCATAATAAAAATAATTCTTGAGCTGCAGAAACCTAATCGGATACATTCCTTAATATTTTACATCCAAAAATAACACACATCCAAGTGTAGGCTAAGAGCACGCAGCAAATCATGGCCAGAAAACGACTGTTTGTCTCTTTCAAGACGACATGTGCCAATCTAATTTCGGTAGGAAGACGGCTCAGGATACAATTCATTATCAAAGTATTCCAGCAATACTCGGGCTTCACCATTCAAAAACAGGTTGCCAATTTGATTCGTAGAATGTTGACTGACTGAGGTTTACGAAGAAAACGGTGTACAGAACAATGCACAACTAAACCCATGGAGGCCGTCAAGTATGGACAGCAAGAAGTCATTTGTGCCGTAAGGCAAAACAAAATTATTGTTTGGATACCCTCACATGCTATTTTGAAAAAAAAGCGTGAGGCAGTCAGAAAAAGTTGTTTTTTATTGTTGTCTACTAATTCTTTAAACCCAATCATGAAGCAAATTAGACTTGGAGGGGTGAAAAGCCATCAGTCATCTGAAAATGACTCTTCAGGCTGTATTCCCCATGTTTATTTATAATTTTGCTTTGATTTTTCAATTTGAGTTAGAAGTTTTTAAAATAGTTTTTCCAAGGCCATTTTCAGAGTGTCGGTTGGTTGAGGGCATCCAATTTTTGTTTGCATGAGGTTTACGACAGAGTCATGAAGTTTACACATTAAAATTTGTGGCCTGAGCTGCAAACTTTGCATCTTTCTCCGAGATTGCAAATTTCATGACTTCATTGCAAACTACACTACGCACATGGCCTATTTTTGTCTATACTTTGAAGCCCCCATACAACTCTCCTCGGCACAATACTCAAATATGTGCCAGATTTGCCCTGGGAAATTCTGAAGAGGTCCCTATGTGCCAACGATGAATTGAAATGTCCCCTTTTCTTTGTAAATAAATGACTGGTATTTGTGGAGAAGTTGAAAGGGCATAGAGGAACTCTGTACACTCACACCAATTGTAAAAAATTGTCAACTTTTCTATGTTCATCCCAAGTGATATCCAATAATGATACTGTATGCCTTGAAATTTATGCAGTAGTTTTATTTTTGCAAATTTCATGGTCTTGGCCATGAGAAAATTTCCACTCCATATGATGCAAGTTATGTGTACAAAAACACCCAAAACATGAAAATTACCACATGCCAATGTGTGATACACTTGTTGGAAATCACGAAAATATCTGTTCGCTAAAAATATTGGCTATACAGCATTATAATCAGGGCCTCGTAATGTAAAGGATAATGTGATTAATCGCAAGCGCATTTAATTAAATGAACAGTAACCAAATAGAATTTCAGGTCGGGCCATTTCAGAGGGTCAGTCAGTGGAGCACAACCAAACAACTCTTTTCAGCTTTAGGAAGTATAGTGATGTTGCATCTAAAGGAAACTCTGATTGCCAAATATAGTTCTTGCTTTCACATCAACATTTATTGGAAACGTAATTTTTCAATCACTGCTTAGTCATTACTCTCTGAGGATTTCTGGAAGCTCACTTAAACCCTTCTAATTGATTCAAATAGCAGTGATTCGCCCGTGTAAGAAGCAGTAGAAAGCTATTAAGATGACTTAATGAAACATGGATCGTTAGTCACAGCCACAGAAAAATAAAGAAAGAGATGAGAGTCGTCATCTAATGTAATGATCACGAGTCGATCAACATCTGTTATACATCTGTATTAAAGACAGTGAACCCCACGAAAATGTTGATAATTAATGTGTAGCAATTGTCCAGCTTTGACTAAAGTTTCCTTATTCCTCGGGAGGTACTCTATCAACTGACGAGTTTATATAGGCCTTTATTGAAAAAAACTTGCATCACAGAAAATAATATTCCTGATATCGCATTGCAATTTGCTATGCATTTTAGCAGTATTGCTATATATAAAGATGTTTTGTTTAGTAACTCTTTCACATAGACGCATACAGGAAAGAGTTGAAAATGTTTCCTTAATGTCGAAACTGCTAATTAATGAAAAATGAAAAGTAAAATCGTTCCCTGCATCAAGTTCAAAATACTGTGTAAAGGGGGCATTTTACTGAAATTCGTATAAATTTCATCAGCAAAATTTCCAAATCTGCACAAATTTGTAAACAATTGGGAGCCACTTTGCTCAAGTTTACACAATTTCAGCATAAATTGGGCAGTAAAAACACCTTCCTAAAAAACTCTCACTGAAACAAGATTTGCAATGCTGAACACGATCCACCCATTTAGTAAACAAATCACATAAACATAAATGTTTGAATGAACTATCCTGGAAATCACATTAAGTACCTGCTTTGCTCTATACAAAAGCATATTCTTCTAAATCCCCCTCAAAACTACTAAAATCTAAGGGCTAATTGAGGTAAAAATATATTTTGTATTTTGCTTTATGAACCCTATAGAAAAATCCAGGTATCGGTAGTCAAAGAGTTCATAATAGCTTCATTGGATATTTCGACCTACTTATCATATTAAAGACTTAATATTGAAGATCATATTAATCACATAAAATGTCCCTGTATGAACTCCATGGAAAATCCAAATTACCAACTGTCGATGAGTTAATAATAGCCTCATTTGATTTATCAACCTACTTTATGTTGAAGAATATATACAACCTACGCAATTACCACGCACAATGGTCTACTTCTGAATAACAAAATCTTTTGATACTCTCTTTGTTTACAAAGACCTAAAATTAGGTACAATTCAACTTGGTTTGACCTCGATTTGGAACAAATTTTGACTTGTGTGCCAATGCATCAAGTCTAGACACAAGTCAAAATATCTTTTTAGGGAAAAAATTGTTCCTTATTGCATATTTGACCTAATTTTCCACCGAATATTAAAAATAACTAACATATTCACAAAAATAGAAAGAATTTAAGAACAATTTTTCTTTACAATTGATGTACAAAACAGGGAAACTGAAGGAAAATATTTCTAAAAAAAATAGCTGAATCTGTATGTCTTGTTACAAGAATAATATAACTGAAAAATTATCTTTCAAAGTTAACAAATGTGGCATTTGGTTACTTTTGATGCAGTATCTTGAGTAATTGTAGTAGGAATATAATCTGGAACTCAATATAGACAGAAGGAACAAGTTACTCAGTGGGATAAAAAGCAAGCATGCCAAAGCAGTCAAGTGCAACATTGTTGATATCATGTATTATAACCTTGAACAAACTTCAACCTAATTCAAAGTGTGATTTAATTTTGGTGTATAATGTATTTTTAAGAGTGAACGTCATATAATTGTTGTTCACTAGGTGAAATTATTTAAAGAATGAAGTTGGTTGGCATGCATACACTACGGGAGAAGCACAAGTGCCAAAATTGGCAACGGAGGGTGTAAAATTTGAGCTGCTGGCCCCTTTCCCCGCCCCTTTTTATTTTATTTGGCAGCTTGTCAGCTTCTCAGGAGTGCGAAATGTAAGCTGAAAACGTTTTTATTTTGCATGTCAGCTCCTTATTGGTCAGGAAAAAGTATGAATTTCAACTCATTTTCTTAGTTTCTGAATACTACTTAAAAGGGGTGCCAAAGAACCTTTCAAAAAATGCAAAAAAAAAACACCAATTACTTTTGTTGCAACAGGTCTACATATATTTCAGAGATGTTTTTGATATTCTCATTTTTGAGTGTCCAGTAAATTTTCCACTATACCTGTAGTACTAGTAAGTTAATTACTATAATTTCTAAATTTTCAACACAAATAACAGAAACACAAAACCAAGAAATACAACAATTTTCCCTTTCTAATTTTGCACAAAGAAAAAAAATGTTTTCATTGAGGAACTGTCATGTTTCATCTGAAACTAACTGTCAGATTTATTGTGTTTACTTCAGGCACTTGGAACACAATTATTGTAACCTTTTTAGGAGTCAGAGTGCTAATCTAAATTGAATTTCAGATT
Source organism: Temnopleurus reevesii (assembly GCA_036244855.1). Taxonomy (NCBI): domain Eukaryota; kingdom Metazoa; phylum Echinodermata; class Echinoidea; order Temnopleuroida; family Temnopleuridae; genus Temnopleurus; species Temnopleurus reevesii. The sequence goes on along the minus strand of BQKZ01001867.1, from coordinate 78,442 downwards.
ACATTACAGAAAATGAATACCTCTATTGTTGGAAAGTTGTAGAGTTTATCAAGAAATGTATGAAGAATATTGAAAGTTTAATTACTCCTTTTGGCAATAGAATTATATTCAAGTTCAATGAAGGAAGAAGAAATGGGATAGAAAAGGAACGAGGATGTGAAAAGGGAGACCTTAAAAGGAAGAAGATAAGAAGAGGATGATGTAGAGAAGGAATATAAGAAGAAAGGAAGGGAAGTAAAGAGAAGATGATACAAAACAAAGAAGAAAAATGAGAAGACAGGAAGAAAAAGAGGAACAAAGAAAATAAAACAGGAAGAATAGAAAGAGGAAGGGAAAGGAAGAAGAGAAGGAAGAAAAAGAAACATCAGAAGCAGAAGGAGGAGGAGAATCAGGATAATGAGAAGGAAAAGGAGGAGAGGAAGGAAAATGAAAATAAGAAAAAGAATGAGACGGAAGAGAAGGAAAAGGAGAAGGAGGAGAAGGAGGTATAGGAGGAGGGGAAAAAGGAGGGGAAGAAGGAGGAGAAGGCGGACAAGAACAACTTATCATTAGTTTGTTTACTCCACTTTTTACGGAAAATTGAATCCATTCCATGTATTATGCACTTATATTGAATACATGCACAATAAAAAGAAAAACAAAAATTATACAGAATAACTGAACAAGAATTCTTACATAATAGCGTTTCTAGTCCTCATTGTATGCTTTCCTTGACGGCGTTGGTGGTATATTCATATACACCTGTGTAATCCCAATGGACATTCTTATCATAAATCAATAAATACCTCCCCTAGCGTTCTTCCATTCGCAGAACAAGAAGCATTCCCCTTGTAAACTCTATCATCCTATATTCCATCGTATTACCCTACCAAACAAAGAACCCACAACTTCTGGACAATACAACTTGTTTAATAGCTTCATTAAACCACCCCTAACAACTTTTACCCCCACAAGACCACCCTATACAATACACCCTTGAGCTTTATTGTCAGAAACACAAACTAATCCATAATTGATTTTGGATCTCAATAGCTAATCCCTTTCACTAATCCAATATCTTAGAACTGGCTGGCTTGATATCTTTGTCTATAGGTAATAATGGAATGCTTGAGGTCTGTGCCTCTCATGGTGTGTGTTTGTATACAGAACAGCGGTGCTAGTTCCCTGGATCCATACTGATAGAATTGAAGGGGAAAAAAAGAAAATTTGTGGTAATTTTCTTTCTTTTTTTTGCAACACTGAATCTTTTCACAATTTGTGCATGTTCCACAAATCAGCATTGTAATATGCAACATAACTCAACTTGACGAAGATCCTCAATAGGCGGGTTTACTTATATATTCAAATTCATGTGCGTTTATTTCTACCGAACGTAGTTACGTGGTATTCCTTAAACCATTTGATTAATAAGACTACAATACTTGGACTCCAGTTTGCATACATTACTTGTTGCTATGTCGGGCAAGCCTCGAGCAAGCTTTAGGGTTGTCAAGAACAACCTTTGTGTTAGAGGTATGCATAAAATTTGCATCTATTAGTAAACCTGCCTATTGATCTGGGTTAGATTTTTGCACATTTCAAAATGTACGTCTGATTTTCCCTTTTCTCCTCCTTTCAACCATGAATAATACATGTCTTGAAACCTTATTCACCCCCTTTTTCTCTCGCTCTCCCTCTCTTAAAAAAATTGATAGCAAAATGCATCTAGCAGATCTCCAGCACTTTTAATGGCACATACAAACTAAGGACCGTTGCATGAAGCAAGCATAGTAGCAATTGCATTTAAACGCATACTAGAAAATTAAAATATATTTCAATATATTGTTGATGCATCTGTTGATATGTCCAAGCAGCAGGCCTATATTACAGTTTGCAAAATCACAGACAGGTTAAATTTACAGATCTATGAATATGAGAGAAAATTTTTACAATAAATCGTTTATCTAGGCCTGCAGAAAAATCTTACCTTACAAGATTTCCTGCACAACAAACTAGACTGCAATATTTATCAGAAATAATCCTCATTTGTTGATATGTTTGGTTACTTGTGTCTGTGCAGCAGGCGATTGATAGACCCATTAACAATTTATAAACATACAAATCTTACCTTATATTAATCCACAAAGATGTTTTGCACAACATGCTTCACTGTAAATGTTAATTAATCCTTATTTAATTGAAGAAAGTTGATCAGTTGTCTCACGATGTGCAAACGTAGAACGTTAGTATAGTGACGTTTCGGCTGCTATATACTGCTAGCCTTTATCAAACTATATGAAAGGCTAGCAGTATATAGCAGCCGAAACGTCACGTCACTAAACTAACGTTCTACGTTTGCACATCGTGAGACAACTGATCGACTTTCTTCAATTATTCTTCACCACGATGAACCTCTTTCAAACCATAATCCTTATTTGTTGATATGTTTGGTTACTTGTGTCTGTGCTGCAGACGATTGAGAGACCCATTAACAATTTATAAACATACAAATCTTACCTTATATTAATCCACAAAAATGTTTTGCACAAAATACTTCACTGTAAATCATAATCAATCCTTATCTGGAACATACTTGTTGGCGACAGACATTGTCTCAAAATATTGCATCCTTATCACTCAAGTTCAGATTAAATATGAGAACAAAATTGACTTCAAAAAGGTATGAAGGCTTTTTTAATATTAGTTACTCAACAATATATCTTCAATATAGCTCTTCCAATGCATTAGCAGGCGACTGGCTGTCTGTTGCAACATCACATATCATTCTAATTGTTCCAATTAAATATGCGTGAGACCATATCAAATGTATCTAAACAAAAACAGAACTCTTCCCCCGATTCAGGAGCATTGTCAATATCAAGATAATCCGATCATTCCAACGTTTGAAGTCCATCTATCAAACTCCGAACCCCAGGAAGGTCCAACGCGTAGGGCGGAACAATCAAATTTGTCAACATCTTCATCCCGGGGTAGATGTTTTGGTAAATTGACAGAACTCCGATTGACACTGTAGGCGAGACCTATGCTTGCTGATCAAACTCTGAACAATCAATTAGATCTTTATACGAACGAACGAACGAGGGCAGGCTCATCTAACTTGGGCTCCTATTTGTGCCGTTCGACCCCCCTTGTGGTTCTTTCTTCGGGACCATTCAAGTCTTGAGTTCAGATTTCTGAAAGGAGATCTAAGAGCTTTTGTATCAGAAGAAGCGGTAGTCTACAGAGTTCAAGATTTGAACACGTTTTGGGGATTAAATATTCTACAATGGTTGCAAGAAAGTTATCATGAATTGGAAATTAATTGAATGGAGCATTATTACTGGTCCATTATCCCTATACTGAGGTGTACATGTATTCAAGAATTATTTTAATAGGACGTCACTGATCAACTGCAATTTGTTTTTAATTGAAAATTCCTAGAAATTTTCCCAATAAGATCAGATCTTTGGACAAAAATCAAAGAGTAGAAATTATCATTTTCTTGCATTTTTTAATTTTATAGTTTCTAACCGAATAAAGTAATATAGAAATAAAAAGGAGAATTTGTGTATTGTTTTAAATTCTTGGCATGGCCCTTTAAATATATGGAATAAAAAAATAATAAACCATATAGATCTACAAGCTTGCTGATTCATCCCCTTTAATTCCTCGTATCTCACAGTAATCTTATTCAAGGTCTGCAAACACAGACTAAGCTGAATGCTGGGATTGGGTCAAAGTTTGAGAGAGTGGGTGAGCACACACTCCACTAGGCAAAAAAAGAAAATTGTTTGGATGCCCCCGACCGACAGACCCCTTGAAAATGTCTTTTCTCTCCCTTATGAATCTAATTTTCTAAATGCATTGTGGGAATTATGTGTGAAAAGAAAAATTGAAATAGTCAAATAACTTTTTCCAACCAATCGACTGATGGTTTTTTACTCTAAAAATGGCATTTGAGGGGATCAATACAATTTATTATTTTGCCTTAGGTGGTGCTTATACTCGCACGTCAGACACATTCACACATTGCAGCTCTATGGGTTCCTATTCACCCCCTCTATAACATTAATGAGGGGTCTTCAGGAGCCAATTGGGCGTGAAAACACCTGAGAAGAACAGAATCACTTTAAATTACATCCAAACTGAAAAGAAATTCTAAATGGCCTCTCATTAGGTTGGTTGACAATATTATTGGAATATAAATTCCCATTGTTGAAGAAAGCTGACAGAAACGGTTTGGAGATATAAGTACACATGTACGAATCATAATAAAGCAACAATGATTTGTGTTTGATTGTTGTCGCTTTTGGTATTCTTGTTGTTCTTGTTGCTTTATTCTTCCAGCAGGTGGATCGCAGATTCATGCTATCGCAACTTCAAGAAAGAAGAAAAATTGAGGAAACTACACTATGAGAAAAAGGAACGAAGGATTTGGACAATGTAAAAAACTTCCAATCAAGCATTCACATAGCTGGAGTCACGTAAAATAAATTTCATTCCCTCTTATTCTGAGGAGAAATGTTGAACATATGTCACACCTGTTTCGNGGGGGGGGGGGGGAAGGGGTGCTACAAAATTTCATCCCAATGAAATGTGTAGTTAGTGTATAACAAACTTTTCCTTTTGATATCAGTGAATTGACGCTTGTGATGATTTCAGATAAGTGTCTATACAGACAGCTAAAGCCCCGGTCACATAGGACCCCGGAAGCAACACGATTCACCCCGACTCTTTGTTGATTCACAGTTGACTGCCTCAGAACAACGAGTCGGGATGAATCGTGTTGCTTCCGGGGTCCTATGTGACCGGGGCTTAAGTACGCACTCAGACAATCGTACATTTGCTTTACGGACTTGATCTCACTGATCCTCTTCAGCAAATGCATTTTATTTGTTGTTTCCTGGGTGAAAGCCTTCGTGATGGGAATGCGATACACAGCAAATGAGAGGGAGACTTATGGCCTCAATGTTGAAATGTTTAAAGACACGCTAAGAACATTTTCACACATAAAATCCTATTATTTGACATCATTATGCACATTTCATATTGTCACAAACTATGAATAATGCTGTATTTTTTATGCTGGTGATTAAAACAAGCGATGATTCAGGGCTAATTGATAGAATAACAAAATAAATTTGCACAAAATATCATTATCTATGTATCAACAAAATGCTCTTAATATCCTATTTACTTTCTATCAAATTTTCTTTAAATTCTTTGTTCTCTATGACCAATTTTCTACTTATTTTGAAAGTAGGGTTCCCCCCAAAAAAATTAAGATTCTTCCAGATATTTTGACCCACAATGCAAATAAAAAAATATTTTGCTTACCTGTCATCATTATAAAACTGAGGACAATAGGTTCTCAGTGGGATAACTTGACAATAGCTATATTCTCCGCTTTTATAGTTGCAACAGGTAGCAAAACTTCTTAACTTGTACTGTACGATTTTCTCCGATCATACATGTCAAATAAGCTACTCTGTCACTTGCATGAATTTGATGAAAGTAATACATTCACACATAATACAAAATGCTTTGTTTAAATTCACGTAGGGGGTGTTGATCAAAAGTTGCAATAATTGATTGCAAGTTGCAGTTGATCTGAACGCGCCAATCAAAATCATTGTTTCATGCGTGTCTTGTTATAAGCACATATCATGTGTGAATGAAAATGTGCATTGCAATTTGCAACTGATTTGCAGTAGATTTGCAATCAATTGCAACTTTTTTACAATAATAATAATAATAATAATACACAACATTTATATAGCGCTTAATACGAAATGTTTCTAAGCGCTCTGTGCATTATGACCCGGCTATAGCATGGCTACCATTTGGCGCTCACTGCATTCAAGGAATATCTTCCTACCGGTACCCATTCACCTCACCTGGGTTGAGTGCAGCACAATGTGGATGAATTTCTCGCTGAAGGAAATTAACGCCATGGGTGGGACTCAAACCTATGACCCTCTAGTTGAAAGGCGAGTGTCATGACCACTACACCCCTATAATGTTGTGCCAATGAGGAAACTGGTCATGCACATATGGGAACTTGTCAGGGCAGTGCAGAAGCTATCGCGACAGAATTTTGAACACATACCGCACTGCTTTAGCGGTGGACTAATGCATGGGCCAGTATAAAAGATAGGGTCACTGTCAGGTGGAAATATCAATTAAACATGAGGCCAGTATGGTTCTAAATATAAATCAGGACCACATGTTAATTGTCCAATCTTAGGTCAATTTAGTCTGTCGGAAATCCTAATGGCTTGCTAACAATTTAATTTTGAACTAATTATAATCCTATCGATGAGATGGTAACTTGAGATACAGAGAAAAGGTCTGACCAAAGGGCACGTACATGGACCAAAAACATAGTGAGCTCACATAGTCAACATAGGAAGACTTCTAGCAACAATGATGTTAACCAATTGACTACTGAATTTCATAAAACAATTGACTTCATAACTCTTACCTTAAAATTATAGATTGGTTGAACGCTGACTCGGAACCCGCATTTAGGCATAGTATGCACAGACATGATTTCATTAAAATTCTAAATCAGTTCAGACTGTATGAAATGTTGTTTCAATCTGCATGTGTTATATTCCTGATAAAATTTCCTCTCATCGAAGCATAAAAAACACCTTTAAATCCATTCAAATAGAAATGAAGTAATAATTCAATCACTTGAAGAGTGTCAATATAAAATATCCTTAATCAGACGTTAAAAGAAAAAAATATGGATATCTTTTCAATAAAAGTTCCAAAAAGTTTCCTCTGAGTATTCAATAATCGCCAGTGTTTAAAGTCACCACATAGAAATGGTTTCTCCACTTTATCAATGCAGAAGCATAAAGATAGGTTTCCGTATGATGTGCATTGATGAAAAAAGAACAGATTTCAAGTTCACTGGAAACGCATTAATTAAGTCAATTAAACTAGGATGCCAGTACACTGCTGACATGCTTTATCACAATTCAGATTATATTAAGGAATACAGGAGCTACATGTACACTAAACCCTTGAAGGGGAGCTTAGATTTTGCTGAAAAAAAAAGTTTTAAATGTCATGGTTACACCCTTGCTATAATTACAATGAAACTTAATCTCGTTATCGCCAGTCTTGTTGACATCACATGACCGCGTTCATTTCGCCAAGAAATGATCTGGAAAATAAGAAGTCTGATCCCTTGGATTTATTCCAATATGTGGATAATTATCTGCTGTTGCACTAGCTAGCCAATGAAAGAAATAAAAACTAAGGCATATCAATTCACAAGAAGAAATATTCTCCAAAGTATTTCAAGATTCCCATATGAACGTGTCAAGGAATATGACTGACAAACTGTAGAATAATAGCATGGAGTCTAATTTGTGGCAATATTCCAGTCGATAAATTGATGATTATGACAATAGCGTTAACTTGAAAGAACAGGTTACTAGCCAAGAAGAATCTGGGCAATGTGTTTTTAGATGGAGTCATTCCAATACTAAATAAGCTGACATTTCCTCAGTGGTGTTACTTTTTCGCGAATTTCACAGGCATGGCCTAGCTTCGATTTCCAATACATATGATGCACAGTACAAACACTGTCAAAAATATGAAATAACACCACGCCACCGTCTCAAACTGGTCCGAAATCGCGATAATACCTACACGCTAAAATATTGGCTCATACAGTAATAGCACTGGGTTGCATTTGTGGTAGTGTTCCAGTCAAAGATGAATATAGCTAAACAATGGCTTGGACTTGAAAAAATGGGTTGCTTGCCAGTAAGAAACCAGGCTGTATCTTCTGAAATGGAATTAGTCCAATGCATGCATATCCAACACGCAACTGGATAATAGAGAGAAACAAACCGAATTACATCTTACTCAATAAGATTAATTCAATAAGGGCATCAAAAAGGTGCTGATAAACTGGAAAATGGCTTAAAAATCTTGTATATCTTGCCAAGATTACACAAGTCATCTTTAATGAAGTTATTCTGATCAATGAGTCAAGGTAGGATTGGACAATGGATGGAAACAATGAATAAATCACGTTTACCTCTCAAAAACAAGTATTTCCGTAGATTGCGAGAATCCCATGCTCTGCGAGCACCTTCACGATCAGGATTCAGTTTGATAGCATTTCTCATTATAAGTCAATTCCTTGAGCTGGATATGAAAGCACATGGAAATTCTTTTTATGTCAGAGTTGTACACAATTTCAAGAGCCGGAATTAAAAAAAATGCTGTCGTCCAAATAGCAGCTTTGTCGCTTTGTGGCTCGTTGACGGCCGTTTACAGGGCTATATTGCACACAGCAAGAGGCCGAAGCTAGAGGCTTTCGCTCAACAAGCTAAACTCTATTAGAGGCTTTACATGTTCCTTTGAAAACCAAAGACAACCAGCTGTCTAAAGACTGCAGAACAACTTGAAGATCTATGGAACTATATGGGTCATACCATACAGGGATGTTTCACGGATATTTCAGTCAGTGATACAGTGTATCTGTTAGAAGTTACTGAAATTGATGAACATGATTGGCCAACAGCAACAAAGTCATCAAAAAGACCTGCTGATGAAGCAGTCTACAGAGGGCTGTTTCACGAGCAGTTTTAGCCAGTTTAAACTGTTTAATATAAGCTTTTGAAATGCTAGAATTTTATTGGCTGATAGCAACAAAATCATCAACAAGACATACAGGTGAAGCAGTCTCCAGGGTCTGTTCCATGAGCAGTTTTAATCAGTCTAAACTGTTATAAGCTACTGAAATGCTAGAATATGATTGGATGACAGCACTATAATCATTGACAAGACAGGTTGGTTGCAAACAAACCAGGTGATGTCACATCGACAAGGGTCAAGAACTCTTGGAGGACAAGTATTGTTAGCCCTTAGAAATACAGGAAATCAATTATTACAAAGTTCAAATCATAGGTCCATAGACATGGCATATGGATGGCCACGTTTCTGCTCCAAGCTAGCTCTTAGCAAGTTTAATCTATTTACTACTGGATTCTGTATTCCCTTTAGGATTTGTACAGAGACTATTCCATTTAGGATGTATAGGCTTACTCGACTATGCTTCGAATCACATTAGCTGCGTCTGCACTATAGCGAGTTTTTCAATTAGCGCTAGCTCTGATCCGGGTAAATAGCCCGATCAGAACTAGCTCGAGCTAATTTGCAGTGCAGACGCAAACAGTGAGCTAATTCATTGAAAAATCTCAAGCTTAACAAGCCCAAGATATCTTGGGCTAGTTTCCAAAACAGTGAGCTAATTTGGGAAATAGCTCACTAACTCGCTCTTATTTGGTACAGTGCAGCTCGCGCTAATTCGGCGACTCGGGCTAATTTATTCATTCGTTGTGTGGGAGCAG
>BQKZ01001867.1:28944-44075 GCA_036244855.1 Temnopleurus reevesii | reverse complement strand
CAGCCTCAGTCATACTTTTTCAAATCAAATTATCATCAATTTTTTTTTTTTTTTTTTTTACCAATCATACAAAACCTGTGTTATTAATGGTCTTTATTTATGTGATACCAAGAGATTCAAATTCGGCACAGCTACCTGTATCTGCACTTGTAAGGAAATAAATATCTTCATTTCCCTTTAAATTAGGTTCTGTTAAAAACATAAATTTGAAAATTATCTATTACATCAGCCTTTAATTGAAGGTTGTCCTATTTTTATGTCAGTTAAGCAAATATTTACATCATACCTTCTGAATTAAGGAGAGACATAAATGGAAAAGATGAAAGATATTTTGATGAAAAGTTGCAGTGTAAGTTTTCACACCTTTTCAATCCCATGGGGGAATGTATGAGCTCCATGTCTAGGATATCTAGGGCTATCTCAAATGAATGCAAATACAAAATAAATTTGCTATTCTATTTTTTGTGGCAATTTTCTTTCATGTTTTTCTGGTCAGTTTCACACTTTGTTTGGTTTCAAATGGGAACCTGTGCGAGGTATTTAAACAAAATTTGCTTCAATTTCCTTGTGCCATAATGTACTTTATAGAAACAAGTATTTGCTCTCCTTTCCAGATTGCCTTATCAAAATGCCCCCCCCCCCAGCTAGGCTAAAATCCTACCCCAAATATGATCTCCTTCCTAATCTTCAAAGAAGAATAAGTTATGACATGATTCCAAGGTAAAATATACTTCCTTATGAGTGTTTTTTTCTTTTACATATTCCTCCTGAAAAAATAGCCCGCGTAGTGCATTTCATGGGGGCTATTTCTAAGGTTTTGGGGGCTAATCGCCTTTTGAACCTGTGTATTGTTTACGCTGCATGATTCTAATGTAGAAAGTCTAATATGCTAAGAAATGCCTAAAGTGGAAGTCAGAATTCTTCATTGTTCTGAACTTTACGGTGATAACAGGTACACGAATAATTCTGGTGTGAGCTGTACACTAAAATCATCAATTCGGCAATGATTGTGCCTTTCACTGCAATTTCTATCTTTTTTATAGAGAGAGAGTGAGAGAGGAAAGGGGATTTCTCATTCGATCAATCTGCATTGTAAAATCTATTATTTCAATCATTAACACAATTTCCATTCTTTTAATTCCTTTGCTTTAGTATGCATTGTATTTATCTATTGATTTCCCTTTCTGTCTGATTTGCATCTGTCAAACATACAATAGTGCAAGCTTTACCCATTTGCAACTGCACTCATAGTATGCACGTTACAGTGAAATTGCAAATGAAGAAACAATCAATGAAATGTAATTAGATGTGATTATAAGTTCCATCTACTATGTATGTCTATAGACCAATTCGGTTTAGGGGTTGATTTTTATGCTAATTTCTTACTGCACTGACATAGCAACACACCTGGCTCAGAACTCAACCTATTGAATAGTACTTTTGTTCATCAATGGAACCCCCCCATTTATGGCCGAATTTTTGTACAGTGCTGAGAAGTCATTCGTGTATAGGCCACACGATGTGTTTATTCGTTTGACATGTCATCATCACATACCACCCTTGGGGAATATTGATTATACCAATCGTATTGGTATTATTCTTACGGTACACAAGTCTTGTATACAATCGTACATTAGATAAATTAAGATTTGGCAACATGTGATATGTTTCACATAGGTTCCAGGGCAGTAGAAAATAAGTGAGCTATTTTGATTAATTTTTAATCTTGTTCAATTTTTACATACATCCACCGCCCCCCCCCCCCAAATAATGCCTCCTTAACAGGAATGCTTTTCTCCTTTTGCATACTTCATTGTATTTGACCGATATATTGTTGTGCATCATTTTCATCAGCACAAGAAAATCCAATGATACTCATTAATCCATACAAATGTAAAGTCATTTATTAGAATATCTTGCTAATAGGCAAGTTTACATTTACTAATAGATTCACATTTATGCAAGTTTCCTGCCAAAGAGCATCATAATGTGGTATTTCTTCAAGTAATAACTGAAAACCAATACTTGGTAAATATCCAGTTTGCATACATTACTTGTTGCTATGTCGGGCAAGCAGTTCGTAACAACTGAACTACAATACTTGCAATCAAGTTTGAATATATTACTTGTTGCTATGTCAGGCAAGCTTCGGACAACCGTTTGGGTTGTCGAGAACAACCTTCATAAATCATATAGAATGCATGAAACTTATATCTATTAATAAAGTTGCCTTTTGTAATTCATTAGAATAATCATCATCAAGCTTATCATCACCACCACTAGCATATTCATCATCATCAATCACTATCATTTATCATTTATCATCACATGATTATCAAAATGATATTTTCTTGGCACTTACCATTATTACGTGGGTGAATCCATACAACGTTACATCCGATTAACATTCCACCAGCGAGCTTTGTTGATATTAAAGCTTATCTCATTTATTCCACTGATTTTGTTCTTTCATAGCAAGCTATCAAGGTATTTATGATCACGTGCAAATAGAATATCATATTCCGGGTCTTTATGATCAGAGTGGTGTGTTTCCAGTACAGACTGTCACAAAAGTTATGGAGGTCATGAATGTGCAAATAGAATGTGACATTTCTTATCTTTATTGCCAATATTATGTGTTTCTATGGCAAAATATGAAATATTTGTTCATTTGTATCAAGATATCGTAAACAAGATATGGTTCAGGAACAAGCTCATGTAGATGTTTTTTATTTGTATCCGATCCATCAATATAGTGTGATTCCAGAGAAATTTTTACTAAAGAAGATTATTTATTTATAATATGCAAATTAAGTGTTTGATTCCAACAATAATTGCAAATTCTAGATAATTTTGAATAGCAAAGCTACCAAAAAGACAGTGATAAATCACAAAATCCAAAATCTTTCTCACAAATAAGGCACGCTTCCAGCGCAAAAATATGTTCATGCGTATTGAATATCGGCTCAAGTATCTATACCACTATATATTCTCTCAGAGCAAAACTACGCGAGAAGTAATGAGGGTCGTATGCAAATTGAATTTCTGGCGAACTCCACGTTCTGGCTAAATATAACCCAAGCAAGGTGAGCTGAGTGAAAAGAAACGACGATGCTCTCGTTTTAAAGACAGGCGAGGAGAGATGTTGTCGTTGCACTTCCTGATAACAAGATGAAGGGTATCAAAATAAAAACAAGTCCTCGTTGTCGTCCGTCGAAGCAGGAGCGTGGCAAGTTTCCAAGGGTTCATTCCAAAATACAGGTTGCTGTTGAAGGTATTGGAGGGATAATATTGTCACGAACTTGTTTGATAGTCAAACGAAGGTATATGAGATAAGAATAATTGATAATAGTATGTAGGTATTTAGTACCTATTAAAGTCATCTACACATGAAGGTCCAAAAGCGATGATATAAAATTTCCAAGTTTCCACATGTTTATCTCCCAAATACAGGTTGCTGGTGAAGATATTGGAGGTACAAGATATTAAGATAGTCACAAACATGTTTGATTGTCAAACAAAGGCATATGCGATAAGAATAATTGATAACAGTATATGGGTTTTTACTACCTATTAAAGGTACCTACACAGAAAATGTCCAAAAGCGATGATGATGATGATATAAAGTTGCCAAGTCCAAGGGTTTATTTCTCAAAACACAGGTGGTATGCTCATGTTTAGAGACACAAGATATTCCAAAACGTGCTAGATTGTCCAATGTGAGCATATTCACTATGGATAATTGATCACAGTTAGTACGCCCATTCAGGGCGCCTAAAAGCTCCAAAGCGATGATATGAAGTTTGGATAATTGATCGCTGCGTGAGACCCATTCATCAAGCCCTTTCTTTAGAATTACACCGATGACAATGCACGGCCCGAGCACTGCATGGGAAATGTGGGTCTAGTGTCGTAACACACCGCTCCTCACCGGAGCCGAGGGTAAACATTCGTGCTCAGAGAAAAAAAAACTTACCATCCCCTACAGTTATATGCATGTTCCTTCTTTCTTCATTCTCCGTAACAGAAAGGAAAGATTAGATTCTTAAGGAGGGTGGGTGCTTAAAAAAAGTACCTGGTCTTTTGTGGAAGGGCTAGGTCTACTGTGTGGTAGACTATAAGAATAGACCAGATCCTATTGTGAGGGGATGATCTCCGTATCTCACCCCTAAAGCGAGGTAACAATAAAACCACCTCATCTTCACCTCACCGCAAAGCAGACGAGTGAGCTTAATGAAAGCTAAATCTTTCGAGGTTTCTTAAGATCGTTATAAATCAATTTAGAAGTGCTTGTGTATCTCTACATGAACTCAAGATAGACACATTGAAATATATATCATATCAATGATCATAAAACTAAGCAAACAATGCCCCAAAACACTAAATGAATTACATATTCCAAATGACTCTGAATTTAATGTATTTTTACTCCGAAGCATATAAAATATTCCCTTTATCAAAATGGATCATAAGGGGACACGTCGGGTAAAAAGTTTTTTCCCCGCAATAAACTCCAGAAGAATAAATAGCAAGTAGCAAATAAATTGAAATTGATTGAGTTTAAACTCTAATTCAACTTTCTTTGTCCCTTTAATTCTGCTGATACATTATTTAAAAAATAGTCCTACTTTCAATCTTCTCTGATCTAAATTCACCTTTTTACCAGATATTGATTTCATATTCTATTCTATTTAGTAATGAAAAGAAATAATGCGTTGGATAAATTTTGGCCCGTTTCACACCTTTACCCGGTAATATTTCTCACGGAAAACTGGAAGGAAGCATACCAAGTACATTCAATAAAAATAATGACTATTAGAAACCTTATTGAATCATACATTGACATACTACAAAGCAAATCCGGTCACACCCATTTAGGTTTTCGTGATCTCTGTTCATTTTGAAAAGTTGAGGGATCATTCATGATGTTAAAGTCCCGGTCACATAGGACCTCGGAAGCAACACGATTCACCCCGACTCGTTGTTCTGAGGCAGTTAACTGTGAATTAACAAAGAGTCGGGGTAAATCGTGTTGCTTCTGGGGTCCTATGTGACCGGGGCATTAGGGACTCATGTCAAACCCTTTGCAGGTTTCTTGTATAACATGAAGACATTGTGGTCAAGTGGTTTTAGGTTCTTATCCTTCGATCAGAAGGTTGCAGATTCAAATCCCTACCACAGTGTTGAATCTCCTTCAGCAGGAAATTCATCTGCATTTTGTTGTACTCTACACAGGTGAGGTGAATGGCAGGAACTCTTTGTGGCTGATATGCTACATCAATGATTATAATGCTGCATTTTTAAGCACATGCTCAAAAGCATATATGCTCAAAAGAAAATTGTGCATGTACAGTGTAGCTACAAAAATAGCACATTATCATCAATATCATCATATTAATGTTATCATCATGGAGTGGAGAGACATGACTAAAGAAATTCAAATATTTGGTAAGCAAACATTAAAACAAACGTACACACCATGGCAGCATTATGTATTGTAGCATACTATTTTCTATTTTGTAATAATGTTTATGTTGAAATGTTTGCTGGGTTTTATTTTCAATAATCTTTTGACAATGAATTTACTTTGCAATAATGTTTTGATTAAAAATTTTCTTGGGGCTACATTTTCGCTAATTTTATAAATTAATTAATTTATTTATCAATAAATTTGCTAAACTTCAAACTCCTTAGAAATGCACACAGACTTTTGGGTATTCATTAAAAAAAATGTGAAAATAATAACATGTCTGAAATTCAATGAATTAATTAGGCTTTTTACAATATGTGCACTTTTAGAGCATTTTCGTTATCTGAAATGGCCTTACCCTAAAATTTGCATGACTGGTCACTCTCCCCCCCCCCCCCCCCCCCAATATCACACTTTCATCAATTGTTTTATGAATGGATGTTGTGACGAGGAAGGAAAGCTATACACATGAACGGTTTTCATCCAACTCAAACCGGAATTCACCAGGAAGCTACCTACACTCATGATAAGTTTATGAAAGCATGAACCATTGCCTGTCATCACAATATTGGGAGTTTAGAGGGATTACAAAACTCATCTGAAAGTTCAAAGGCAAATTTCAAAAACAAATTCAAAAAATTTTAATGAACGAGAACTTTCTAAGGCTTTTTGACCGTATTTTGATAATGTCAAGGCAAGGCCAATTTTCAATAGAGCACAATTTGTACTACAGAACTTACGTGAAAGAAACAAATTCAAGGCATTTAATACAAGCATGCCATTCCATGGCTTCAGGTTAATATGCCGGTTTTATAATAGACCAAAATTTATTCAGGTTTCTTGCAAACGACCATAGTTACGTGGTATTCCTTAAACAATTTTGTAACAACTACAATACTTTGAATCCAGTTTCCATACATTCTTTGTTATGTTGGGCAAGCTTCAGGCAAGCTTTCGGGTCCTCAAGAACAATAATTGTTTGCAAATATACATAAAGTTGGAATCTATTAGTAAACTTGCCTATTCATGCTCCATTTTCCGAATAATTTATATTGGTAATGCATGGTTCTATTTTGGATCTATATTATATTACCATGATCATATAAACCTTGGACAAAGCTGACTAGTAATATTCATGTTTCTAAAAGTATATAAAACCACTTCTAATAAGTGTCACTTCGGTTGAATTAGAATTTGACACTTGGTTGCTGAAATTCTAACAAATTTATACCCAAAATCAAACAAATTAATAATACAAAGCAGTACAATACAGATATATATCTGGGAAAATCTTCAACGCATAAACTATATATGACCCTGAGTAATTGTCAATATTGAAAAAAGCACCAATAAAACGGCCTAAAATGAATGACAACTATAGAAATCATGACAATCAGATATACGCGATAAATTTCAAATGCACAACTTTTCAAAAGAAGTCAATGTATTGTTTGAGTGAATTCGGTGCATCTAAATGGTGTTTTGATCACGATGCGTGAACTTGCTTTAAAAAAGGGGTGACCTTATTCGACACAACAAATGATATCAAATTATCATTCACAATCATGTGTCACTGAGTTTGTAAGATTATTCAAACTAGATTAAGATCAACAGATGGATGTGAGTGAAAAGGAATATAAAGGCATATTACTTTTGCACTAAATAGGGGTACATCTTACTTGAAATGTTCAATTAAAAGATGAATAATTGAGTAACTACTGAAGAAACAACAACTCCCTATCCCCATAAAAGAGAAATGGGACAGTGAAGAATTTTCAGTCTTGACAAAGCCTAATTTGTAACTGCAACTCTATCAATATACATATTCTATCAAAATTATGAAGCATAAATTCCCCATAAACTGCTTCAAACATTCTTTGCAAGTTTCGTGCAAATCTGTAAAAAAAAAAAATCATCTCCCAGTCACTATCACAACCAAATATTATGTTAAAAATGGGGTTAGATAATTTTCGGACATGAATTTAGTTTCAACTACTTTAGTTTATTAGTTTTTATGGCATAAGGAATTAACATTAAGGACAATCTGTTTCACTTTTTTAGTATTCATCTTGTAAAATATATACAAAATATGATAACCCCCACCCCGACTTCTGCTTTGTGACCTTAAATGCACTTTTATTTCAGATAGTAATGATAAATTTGCTGCAGTATTATTCCTAATCACTCCTGTAACCTTTTGAACAGCAGACTATTGAGGTATTTTTTTCTGCGCTTTGCCTTGCGTTGAGGACAAATTAAAACATCTCAATCAGTAAGGGCGCTTGAACTCTATTTCCTTCCCCCACTTTGAAACATCCTACCTTCTTCCATGCTACTAGCTGAGAAAAGTCTTCATTATAAAAATGAAACTGTACAGCACCTTGTGCAGTTTTCATACTTACAATGTTAATCTACATGTAGTATGAAAAGGAATTATTTTATAGTACATTCAATCACTATTCCGTCCTCAAAGCGGCAACAGTCGAATTTCCTTCTCTCTGCCTACAATATCTATATTAAAAAATATATTACCATGATCCAATGCCAAGCAGTACATTAAAAAATTTGAAAGTTGCTAATCTGTGTGAACGTTTTTGAATTCCTTTTTTTTTGTATACCATCTGGACAATTTATAAATTTAAGTAATCATGTTGAAAATTACCAGTGTACAATTATTTCTCTTTCTGCTCATGTATCTGGAATAATTTTCACAGCCATAAAAATGAAGTTACTAAAAAAACAAGACAGAAATTGTGGTCCATCGCCCTAAAAAGGTGTTTCTCCATAATAACTACATTCGCACACTTAAAAAAAAAGAAGAAGACGTGTGTGAAAAAAATAATAATATACCGGATATTGAGAATATATTCAAAACAATCACCAATGAAAAAAAAATCCAGAATGCCATGACAGTTATAGCAAGCATAACAAAAACAACCATGGTCATAAACACACTAAAATCTAAAATTTAGCAGGATTAAACTATCGTCCTACATGACAGGAGGTTTATTGTTTCGTAAAGACAAATATCTTTGTGCCTTTGTCATCCTTTTTTTAAAAAAACAGTCAGACATGTTTTGTCAGACAAAGGATTACTTTCTCAAGAAAAGGTTAAGATCTGTCTACTCAAAGGATAAGAAGAAGAAATCTGACCGATTATACAGGAACTTTGGCAGATTACACAAATTTCTATTGGTTTGGTATTCAGACAAATAGAAGAGAACAATTAGTCTTCGCATGTTTGGTTGTTTTCTATTGTACGCTGAGTGACCGCAGTCCCCAACTTTACAGTTGGGTGAAATAAATATAACAAAATTCACATCTTTCAGGAAAATTAAATTCAGGGGTATATAAATTCTTCTCAAAATGCTGAAATGTGCCTGCTGAAGTAGGTGCAAGTTGAACAGCATTTCCGATTCATATGTGCAAGAATTTGTATTCCTATTGAATTTGCATTATAAGGCGATGTGCTGGTGAAAAAAAGAGAAAAAACATCATTTTTGTTTTGTGACAAATTTGGGGGTCGATCTCATTCAACAATATTATGAACATATTTGAATTGTTATTGAAAAACTGTACCATGTAAATAGTTTTACTGCAGCTCGTAAATTAATCAAATATCTGAAGCACGATCTCTCCCAAAACTTTTATTCATGAAAAACAAGAATCCGAGAGCATCAGACCAATTTGAGATTGATCCATCAACGCTTGGCCAGAGATTGACCAACAGAGCCCAACTCGAAGATCGATCAGTCCTCAACTAATGGTTGGACGGAGATGTATAATGGTATAAGAGTTGGGACAAAAGATGGCTGATAACAATTAGCTAATGACCTATTGCACAAAGTATTGATCTATAGATTCTAAATTCACCCTTCCTAACGTAAGCCTAATGTACATTCACATTACATATTATTATCATTATCAGACAGAACTATATAAGTAATGCCTGATAACTGTTTCGCAGTCGAGTGAAAACCCTGTGCGACTTACCCTAACCAGAGCATTTAGTCATCTCCACATTCCCAAAGACATTGATTATTTTAAACGACAAATAAATGTTATCTTTAGAAATTGCTCTGAATTGTTTTGAATACATTGAATTGAATGTCATTTCTTAATTGCTTTGTTATCTAATCTTTTCACATAAAATAAAAGGAAATATAGAAATTTGAAAAAATGGTCAGCCAAACATGAATAAAAAAGGACAATATCTCAAAAGGTCAAACTATTAACAGGGTTATTTTTCATCTGAAAGAGACAAATAATACCATCATTTTTGCTGACAAATCAAAGGAAATGAATTAAAAGTAAAAAGATCCAATAAATTAAGAAGAGTATGAAAATTTGCAAAATATATGAAGGACAGACATTTGATACGCAAAGACTAATCAATTGACTCCCTTCTTGTCACATGATATATTCCGATACAATTCAACACAGCTTTGAAAAACCTTGATGTTTTTAGCAGTCAATCTACATAGCGATTGTGCCTTTTTATAGCTCCCTTGAAAACAAGCAAATGTATAGTCTTTCAGGGATAGCACAAATATTGGGTTTTCTTTCAAACTTTCTGAAAAGAACGATTGAGCAAACTCGCCCGCCCCCTGATCAGAACAACCTTTCAGGTATTGTTGTGTTGGAGAAATGCAAACAAAATATCATGTTGCATTTTCAAACTCTAGAGGGAGGTATACACATTGAGTAAAATATTCCACATTGACTTGGAGTTACATTCACTAACACTCCTTCTGGACAACAGAAAAAGTGATGTGATGTTGGAAATAAAAGATATGAAAAATAATGGACCTTAAAAAGTAACAATTTGACAAATAGGTACCATTTTTAAAGTCATAGGTTTGGGCAGTCATTTTCCCTATCTATCCTCATCTCTTTAAAAAATGGTTTACAAGGCATTGTACAGAAGTTTTCACTGTTCAATCTTATATTTTGCATGCCTACAAATGCAATTTGCAGTTCTTTTATGTAAATGCAAAAATAAAAAATAAAATAAGATACTGTATGTAGGGCTGTGTACAGTAGGGTTGAGTTATAGGGGGAAACAATCTTTAGTCTATTCATTCAGAGTATCTATCAAATAAAACATTGTCAAACCTCATTTAGAAACATATTTAATACAAGAAAAGTGTTCATAATAAGATGAATTTCATCACAGATGCAGAGTACATAAACACATGCTTTTTTATGTCCTTTTTTCTTGTTTGTTATACACAGGCATGCTAAAAGTAAATGGCAACCTTTTGCCCTTTGTATCATTTTAGATTACAATCAAGATCCAATGAAGATAAAAAAAAACACACAGAATAATTATATTCATAACAGAAATATATCTCTTTAATTGTTTTAAACAATCTTCCAGGGCTTCCGCTGTGTGGAAGATACGTGGCTGTTCTGAAAAAAAAATGAAAGCTAGGATGTCCTTGTTGGTTGAAACATTTGTGTTTGGAAATCAAAAGGATGAGGAAAATTTCATAAAACTCACCCTCTTCCATAAAACACTTCCTTAACACTCATCCCCGGCCCCTTCTATGGACCACCTTTCAACATATTTTCAGAGCTTCTGTTTATTATTGGAAGCCTTGGTAAGTTGGTTGGAAGCTTCAAATGGCAAACAGATGCATCTTGCAATATATGAATAGCACCCTCTCTTGACAAAAGACAGTATAGGAGTCACACCACCAATTATATCCCCATTCACTCGTGTGTTAAAAATGAAAATTGAAAAATTCATCAAAAATAAGTGTGAATAATGAGAGCACTNAGGTATACACATTGAGTAAAATATTCCACATTGACTTGGAGTTACATTCACTAACACTCCTTCTGGACAACAGAAAAAGTGATGTGATGTTGGAAAGATAAGGAAAATGATAGACCTTAAAAAGTAAAAGATTGACAAATGAGTGTCACATTTAAAGTCATAGGGTTGGAAACTCAGTTTCCCTATTCTAATCTCTTAAAAAGAAAAGTTTACAAAGCATGGTAAGAAGTTTTCAATTTTCAATGTTATATTTTGCATATTTATGCAGTTTGTTGTCTATTAATGTGAATGCAAAAATATACACTAAATATAAAGAGCATGTAGGGCTGTGTACAGTAGCGCTAAGTTAAAGGGGGCAACAATTTTTTGGGCATATACATGTAGTTCATTCATCCAGAGTATCTATCAAATAAAACATTGCCAAACCTCATTTAGAAAAGTATTTAATCCAGGAAAAGTGTTCATTATGAGATACATTTCTTCACAGATGCAGAGTACCTAAACACATGCTTTTTGGTGTCTTTTTTTTTGTTTTTAATACACAGGCATGCTAGAAGTAAAAACCAACTTTTTACTCCTTGTATCATTCCAGATTACATTGCAGATAAAAAAGGAGAATTGTCCCAAACAACCTTCAAAAACTTCCCCTGTGTAGAAGGTACCTTGGCATTGTGGGAAAAGTACAATCTAAAGGATGAGAAAATGTCTTAAAACTCAATCTTTTCCTTAACACACTTCCTTCACACTCATCCCCAGCCCCTGCTATAACTTATAAGCATGCTTCCAACATATTTTCAGAGTTTCCGTTTATTATTGGAAGCCTTGGTTGGAAGCTTCAAATGGCAAACAGATGCATCTTGCGATATCTGAATAGCACCCTCTCTTGACAAAAGACAGTACATGATTGACTCAATTTATAGCCAATAGTATATATTGTGGGGTATTATATTTTTTAAAAATATATATTCCCCCCCCCCCAAGTAACAACCTTTATTTCACCTTCTCTTACCCAAATCCCCATTTCTCTCATTCAACCCCCCAAACAAACAAACAAACAAAAAACTCAGTGAAGAAATTTACAAAATGGAGCATTCGTGAATTATTTTTCCTTCAAAAATAAAAATTGAATCATACAAATTTTCATCAGGGCCCTACACAATTGTTGCTTTCAATCCTCCAAAGAAGGAAAATATAAAGAAAATATAAAGAAAGGTTTAATTGGAGGCATTGACCCAACCCACTTTATAGTTGCAGTTCACTTTACCTAATTAATACACAAGGGAAAATCTACTATAATTTGGTCTCTGGGGTGCACTTGAAAATGACCAAACAGAAATTTATTGCAGGTGAATCACAAACATTTTAAATCAAGGCTAAAAAATAATA
The DNA here is from genome assembly GCA_036244855.1 of Temnopleurus reevesii. Taxonomy (NCBI): domain Eukaryota; kingdom Metazoa; phylum Echinodermata; class Echinoidea; order Temnopleuroida; family Temnopleuridae; genus Temnopleurus; species Temnopleurus reevesii. Next base: position 31,437 of record BQKZ01001867.1, on the reverse strand, counting down.
CTGGATTGTCCTCTACTTATACTAGCCCTACATATAGGGGCTGACTCATCTACACTTTGGGGTATTTCTGCAGATGCATGTAGACCATAATTATCAAGAAGCCATATTTGCTGTAAATTTCATGAAAACATCCATCAAGTTGGGAAAAAAAGTTGATGAATTGTTTGTTTTTAAAAATTATAGAAAAGAAATGTAGCTGATATCTGCCTCCTTCTTAATCAATGCAGATACATACTATACATGATTACTTCAAGGAATGAATTCCTACATCAATAAACCTGGGTTGAAAGCAGCTTAGGTTGGTGAATTTCTTGCTGAATGAAAATCAACATTGTATTAAACTGGAATTGAAACCCAAGACACTTCATCAAAAAGATGTGTATTTGTATACGTGAACACATTTTAGCCGGCGCTGCACTAGCCCGAGTTTCCTTGATCTCGAGCTTTTAGCCCGATCAGTCATCTTTGCAATTAATCTTGAGATTGGCAATCTTGGTCTGCACTATATATCGAGTTTGGAATCTCGAGCTTGTCTTTTTCCGAGATTTAGCGCGAGCGCGAGCTGCATTAGCCCACTCCGAGCTTGGTCTAGTTCTCGAGCATGCGCAGTCTCGGAACATAAGCACGTGGTTGTTGTGCGAAGAAACTCGTACGTATGGGCCTGGCTGTCATGCTCCGCTGCGCCCACACAACGCCATGAATAAATTAGCCCGAGTCGCAGAATTAGCGCGAGCGCGATCTGCACTACGGCAAATACGAGCGAGTTAGTGAGCTATTTCCCGAATTAGCTCACTATTTTGGAAACTAGCCCAAGATATCTTGGGCTTGTTAAGCTCGAGATATTTCAGTGAATTAGCTCACTGTTTGCGTCTGCACTGCAAATTAGCTCGAGCTAGTTCTGATCGGGCTATTTACCCTGATCAGAGCTAGCGCGCTAATTGAAAAACTCGCTATAGTGCAGACGCAGCTTAAATGAAGGCTAAAAAATAATACTGGATTGTCCTCTACTTATACTAGCCCTACATATAGGGGCTGACTCATCTACACTTCAGGGTTATTTGTGCAGATGCATATCCAGAAACATAATAATTAAGAAGCTGTATTTGCTGTAAATTTTTAGGAAAACATCCATCAAGTTATGAAAAAAAGTTTGGAAAAAATGAGTGTATAGCTGATATCTGCCTTCTTCTGAATCTGTGCATATACATGAGTATGTTAAGGAATGAATTCCTATACCATTTTACCTGGGTTGAAGGCAGCTTAGGTTGGTGAATTTCTTGCTGAATGAAAATCAACATTGTATTAAACTGGAATTGAAACCCAAGACGGTCCATAAAAAAAGATGTGTATTTGTATACGTGAACACATTTTAGCCGGCGCTGCACTAGCCCGAGTTTCCTTGATCTCGAGCTTTTAGCCCGATCAGTCATCTTTGCAATTAATCTTGAGATTGGCAATCTTGGTCTGCACTATATATCGAGTTTGGAATCTCGAGCTTGTCTTTTTCCGAGATTTAGCGCGAGCGCGAGCTGCATTAGCCCACTCCGAGCTTGGTCTAGTTCTCGAGCATGCGCAGTCTCGGAACATAAGCACGTGGTTGTTGTGCGAAGAAATTCGTACGTATGGGCCTAGCTGTCATGCTCTGCTGCGCCCACACAACGCCATGAATAAATTAGCCCGAGTCTCAGAATTAGCCAGAGCGCGAGCTGCACTATGGCAAATACGAGCGAGTTAGTGAGCTATTTCCCGAATTAGCTCACTATTTTGGAAACTAGCCCAAGATATCTTGCGCTTGTTAAGCTCGAGATATTTCAGTGAATTAGCTCACTGTTTGCGTCTGCACTGCAAATTAGCTCGAGCTAGTTCTGATCGGGCTAATTACCCGGATCAGAGCTAGCGCGCTAACTCAAAAACTTGCTATAGTGCAGACGCAGCTATATTGGAGAAGAAGACTGGACCAGTGACTAGAATCATACCCCCCTTTATGTGGCACTCTCTTAATCATCTCTGTACAAACAAACCCCTTGAAATCCACTTCAAGAAGTCACCATTATCTAAAACATCTCCTTATAACAACTCCACTCTGCGGTGGGTCTGTGGACTATGCCTTGGTCTAGTTGAGGAGTATGTGTTCTGATAACATCCACCGCTGCATATTCTATTGCACTGAACACTTGGTTGGGGCGGTATAGCACTCAACCATAGAGTCCTTACATAACCCTCTGATCATGCTTACCCTTCAGATCACACCTTGGTCCAGTTATGGACTATGTGTTCTGATAGCACCCACCTCTACATATACTCTTGCACTGAACACATAGGGACCGCCTAGCATTCAACCAGAGTACTTACATAGCCCTCTGATCATGCTTACCCCTCTGATCACGCCGTGGTCCAGTTATGGAATATGTGTTCTGATAGCACCCACCTCTACATATACTCTTGCACTGAACACATAGGGACTGCGTAGCATTCAACCAGAGTACTTACATA